>LR564851.1:1893-29522 GCA_900536345.3 Caenorhabditis sp. 39 LS-2015 | reverse complement strand
CATAGGGTAAAAAAACGAAAAAAAAATTTTTTTTTCAAATGTTGGAAAATGTGTTCCTATGATGAAATGAAGGTTCTTAAAGTAATTACAGTCAAAACGAACCGCCGCGCGGCCTCCAGGCATCGAATACAGCTGATTTTTAGGTCTGGGAGCACAATTTTTTGGGCTTTGGAGCAAAATATCTCGGCTCACAGGCCTCTTTAGCAAAAGTTTTCAACTGAAGAGTTGTTTCTTATGACATCAGCTACCTCTGTGCAAAATTTCAGCCAATTCTAAAAGCCCGACCTAAAACGGTTCCCTTGTGATGTGAATTCTATATTTGTGGTACGCTGTTCCTATTACTTGACCATGCAGTGAGGCAATTTTTTTAGTGAAGCGTGATGAATGTACTACAGAGTTACGAAAATTGAGCAAAACAACAAACAAATACAAATAGAACAGTGATTACATAAAATTACTCTAACTGTGCCGCCGTCCCTCACTTTTTTAGTTGTAGCATGGTACTTGTGCAAATATTTGACGGAGTCAACTTATATAGCACACTATGATTGAAGATTCGTCTCACGCAAGTTTTGTGAGCCGGTTTTTCTTTGCGAACGCTGAGTACATCCTACTGTATTTCTCACTTCTCTCACCACTCTGCTACATGTTTAACTGACAAAGCCTTTATTGATTTTTGAACAAAATTATGAGATCTCAAAACTGAAGCGAGTTGTTTTTGTGGTTCCAGTGCTTCTAGCTTCACTGTGTTCCTAAATATTTTCTCCCGCTAGCTTTTCACTGCAATTTCCGAGTGAGTACTTCCGTTTGAAAAAATGATTTTCGGCACGAATTTACCTTTCAGAATAGAGTCGTTCCGGGAATGAACTATTCTGAAAGTGCTCCGAGAAAGTTCATGTTCATAATGCATTCCTCACTTTTCAAAAGTTCAAAGTGCTTTGTCGATGCTGCGTCCATTCCTGCTTTTTGGTTTCTTTGAGTAGTGTTCTCCCGTTTTATGAGTGCTGCAGCACATGTGCCTAAATTACCTTTTTCAAAATGTTTAGCCATTTTTGTATTCGATATTTTCTCTTTGGTTCCTGTTTTCTACTTTAAATTGTTAACTTCAGATTGACGACGCTATGCGCGCCAACTTTGAACAAGGTGGAAAAGAAGATGAAGATGATGAACCGAGACTTCCTGATGGTTGGGACATGCAAGTCGCCCCGAACGGGAGAACGTTTTTTATTGACCACCGCACAAAGACAACAACTTGGACAGATCCAAGAACCGGAGTCGCTGCACGACTTCCGATGCGTGGAAAGACCGATGATGAGATTGGCGCTCTTCCACCAGGATGGGAACAGAGAGTTCATGTAGATGGGCGTGTGTTTTTCATCGATCACAATCGCAAGAGAACACAATGGGAAGATCCTCGGTTTGAGAATGAGAACATCGCCGGACCTGCGGTCCCATATTCCAGGGATTACAAAAGAAAGGTTTTAGACATTATTGTTTTCTAGACTCTATCACTTTTTTCAGGTGGAATATCTCCGGTCTCGTCTTCCAAAACCCAACAGCAATAGTGGAAAGTGCGATATGGTCGTTCATCGCGATACGCTGTTCGAAGACTCCTACAGACATATTATGGAAAAGGTTAGATGCTTTCCAAAACTTGATTAGAAAATCGATCTGTCTTCAGAAAGATCAAGACCTTCGAAATAAGCTATGGATAGAGTTCTTCGGGGAAACTGGATTGGATTACGGCGGTGTCACGAGAGAATGGTTTTTCCTGCTCTCTCATCAGATATTTAACCCTTACTATGGACTTTTCGAATACTCTGCAACGTAAATTCTTTGAAGTTTTCAATTCCTGACGATACCGTTCCAGAGACAACTACACTCTTCAAATAAACCCCCATTCGGAAGCATGCAATCCGGAACATTTGTCGTATTTCCACTTCATTGGTCGGATAATTGGTATGGCCATCTATCACGGAAAACTCCTTGATGCCTTTTTCATCCGCCCGTTCTACAAAATGATGCTAGGCAAGAAAATCACTCTTTTCGATATGGAATCTGTAGATAATGCTTACTATAACTCACTGATTTATGTGAAAGACAATGATCCCGTTGATTTGGAGCTTACTTTTACTCTTGATGAATCCATTTTCGGAGAAACACAAACTGTTGAGCTTGTGCCGGATGGAGCAAGCATTGTTGTTACCGAAGAAAACAAAGAAGAGTACATCGAAGCAGTAATCAGTTGGAGATTCGTAAATCGGATTGAGAAGCAAATGAATCAAATATTGAAAGGCGTCCAAGAGGTTTTTTATCATTACTTATGCATAATAACAAAGAACAACTCCTTTCAGGTAGTTCCATCCAACCTTCTACGCTTATTCGACGCAAACGAACTCGAGCTGCTCATGTGTGGACTTCAGAAAATAGATGTTAAAGACTGGAAAGCTAATACCATCTACAAAGGAGGATACGGACCTAGTAGTCAAGTGGTACACAACTTTTGGAAGTGCATTCTTTCTTTCGACAACGAAATGCGAGCCAGAGTTCTTCAATTTGTTTCGGGAACTTCGCGGGTGCCTATGAATGGGTTCAGAGAACTCTATGGATCAAACGGACTTCAGAAGTTCACTATCGAGCGGTGGGGAAGTCCCGATATGCTACCTAGAGCTCACACATGGTACTTTGTTTTCCTTACATACTTGTCTAGTTTTGTAAATATTTTTCAGCTTCAATCGACTTGATCTCCCACCCTACACTACTTTTAAAGAGTTGAAATCGAAACTTCTCACTGCAATCGAGAATTCGGAAATTTTCTCTGGAGTCGACTGATCAACTTCCCAAACAAACTCCCAAAAACTTTCTCCATCGCCATATTTCCAACCAATCCGTCTTGCCATTTTCTGTTTTTTGATAACGTTTCATTGATTCCCCAGCTCCACATATCCATGGAGCAGACTCGCTACCGTAAACTTATGGTTCAATACCCCTGTGATCAAGTTTCTGCAAAGGCCTCTACAGGTTATTGTATTCTAAATGAAATTTGAACGATCTTCTCCTTCAAAATTCTGTTAAACGATTGTAAAGTCAATGAATTTAACGAATTGGAAGAAAACTTAACAAAGTAGTACTGTATAAGACAAGGAGTTGCCCAACTCTTCAATAATATCAATATGTGATCAAATTCGACGGCTCGCAGGACTGCTCGATTAGCGCAGATTATGAACGGAAAGAAAGATGCAAAGATGCGTCATCCCTTCAAGCTAGAGCACGGACCCTTGGCAGCGGGAGGGGGGTGGATGAGTAGCTGGCTGGTGCAAAAGAACGGGGCCGAGAAAGAGAATTGAAGAACTCTGCGTTCCTTCGAAAGCAATACTATTGGCCTCGTTCTGCGCCGTCTGCGTCTCGCCGGTCACTTCTCTCTCGCCACAATGAAGGGACGACGCTTTTCTCTGCATCGTCACCACGCACCATTGCGCGCCGAAACGACCTCCTGTTCGGTCGCTTCGCTTGTTTTGTTTCCTCTTTTTCTTGATACTCTCTCAATAGAACAAATTGTAATTTGGAATTTGTTTAAATTTTGGTTTCTCATGATAATACATGCACTAAGTAAGTAATATATCCCGAACGTTTGCTTTTTATGTCTGGAATATAGAACAGAAACCTTATCTATTGCGAAAATCAATAAGTTTTTGCTTCGCTTCATCGGATTTTAGAATGATTTTGGCTGGGTAAAAATGCATCGCACTATTGATCCTGTTTTCTTTTCTTAATGACAGCACAAATACACCTACACATGCAGATGTGCAAACAGTGTGTTTCCGTATCAAAGCGTTCTATTTTTGTCGATTTGATGAATTGCCGATTTCAGTTGGAATCTAAATAACTGCTTAATAAGATTCGTATGAGATTTCTTCACGTATCCAACTCTCTTTTTTAAGCGCACCGCTGGAGTTTCACCGCAATTTCACCGGAATTTCACCATCAGATTCTCCGCTCAATTTTTTAGTTCAGATGAAACAAAAATATAAAATATTAATTTCAAAACCAAAAATAAAATTTTAAAAATTTTAATCGGATGAAAAATCCCAAAATTATTCAAATCGCCTGGGATATGAGTTTTCTAGGCCACACGTAGTGTAGTGATTCTCGCGCCTGCAGCACTGCGTGTGATCCTGAACAGAATAGAAAGTGAAAATCTCACCAAACCGAACGCGAATCATTTTCTGACCCGTTTCTTTTCCATTGTTCATAGATTTCTTATACATATTATATATATTTTTGAAATAGTCATAATTTGTGCCTCTCTTTTTTCCCCTTTCCCTCTCGATAATTGCTATTTATTTACTCTTTACTTTCTAACAACTTTCTAATTGTAAGAAAAATAGCAGTGATTGAGCTGGACATTTTTTATTCGCTTTTTCATGTTATTTGGCCATTTTCAGACTACGAAGTTTTAAGACCCCAAACGCCGGATGGCTGATTGATAACCCAGTTTTCGTGAGTTACAACTTCATCAAGAGCTCAATCAATCAAGTTGAACAGAATACATAATGGGTTGTCTGTTCTCAAAGGAACGCAGATCAGGTGGTTGCGAGCTGGGGGTGACAGAACGGATAGATGTGAACAGGTGAGACTCGAAGAAACTCGTGTTTGTTCTAACCTAAAAAAGATTAACTTGCAGATTTCAAGTGCCACAGCAACAAACTGTCTATCATGTCAATAACGGTGGAAATGAAGCCACTGTTTCGTTAAACGGTAATAGTGATGCTGGAATCAGCGGAAGAAATTCAGGTGACTCAAAACAGCAATAGCGACAAGTGTTTCATAATTTCAATTTTTCAGACAGGGAAATTCTTGTGGCCTTATATCCTTACGACTCAAGAGCGGACGGGGATCTCAGTTTTCAGAAGGGAGACATAATGCAGCTCCTCGATCATAGCAATTGTGATTGGTGGTATGTTAGGCATCAAAGAACACAACATACTGGTTATGTTCCCCGAAACTTCGTTGCAAAGCAGCAGACTATTGAAAGTGAAGAGTAAGTTTTTTCTAATGACCCGGGGAATAGTTTTATGCAGATGGTATGCTGGAAAAATCCCAAGGAATCGCGCCGAACGCTTAGTTTTATCATCAAACTTACCTAAGGGAACATTTTTGATCCGAGAGCGTGAGGCAGATACTCGAGAGTTTGCATTGACTATCAGAGATGCTGATGATTCGAGAAACGGTGGTAAGTAATTGTCTTTTTTCAAATTGTTTTATGTTAGCCTCAGGAACAGTGAAGCACTACAAAATAAAGCGTCTTGACAACGATCAGGGATATTTCATCACGACTCGGAGAACGTTCCGATCTCTGCAGGAGCTCGTCAGATACTATTCTGACATGGCCGACGGACTGTGCTGTCAGCTCACCTTCCCAGCACCCAGACTCACCCCAACTAGACCTGATTTATCTCATGACACGCAACAAAACTGGGAAATCCCTCGGAACCAGCTTCATTTAAAACGAAAGCTTGGAGATGGAAATTTTGGAGACGTTTGGTATGGAAAATGGAGAGGGATTGTGGAAGTTGCCATCAAAACCATGAAACCGGGAACGATGTCACCAGAAGCCTTCCTCCAGTGAGTTTTTTGGTGCTTGGAACATTCAACAAATGCATTTACAGGGAAGCCCAAATCATGAAGCAGTGCGACCATCCGAATCTTGTTAAACTTTATGCAGTTTGCACCAGAGAAGAGCCATTCTACATCATCACGGAGTATATGATAAATGGATCTCTTCTCCACTACTTGCGAAACGATGGCAGCACTCTAGGAATCCAGGCTCTTGTCGACATGGCTGCTCAAATCGCAAATGGTATGATGTACTTGGAAGAACGGAAGCTTGTGCACAGAGATCTTGCTGCAAGAAACGTGCTTGTTGGCGACAAGATTTCCGGTGTGCCTGTTGTGAAAGTGGCAGATTTTGGACTTGCGAGAAAGTTAATGGAGGAAGATATTTATGAGGCGCGTACTGGTGCCAAATTTCCGATCAAGTGGACCGCTCCAGAAGCCGCAACCTGTGGAAATTTCACTGTAAAAAGTGACGTTTGGTCATACGGAATTTTGCTCTACGAAATCATGACAAAAGGACAGGTTCCTTACCCAGGTAAGTGCATTGGCCCATTCGGTAAGCTTATACCATTCTTTAGGAATGCACAATCGCGAAGTTGTCGAACAAGTTGAACTCGGCTACCGCATGCCAATGCCACGTGGGTGTCCGGAACAAATCTACGAAGATGTGATGATCAAGTGTTGGGACAAGGTTCCTGAGCGCCGGCCCACTTTTGATACTCTTTATCACTTCTTTGACGACTACTTTGTGTCAACGCAGCCGAACTACGCTCCTCCAAGTACTTAAATTAAAAAAAGGACTATTCAGCTCTCTTTTAATCTCATAATTGTTGCGATGCGGGATAAGTGTCGGTTCGATCGATAACATCTACTTACTTTTCTCGTCGTCAAAATGAACACGGCTCGTTTTACATGCACTCTAAACAAGAATATGCATTCAACGTTGTTTGAAAAGCAATTGGAATAGCTAAAAATCAAATTGTCTGGTATTTAGTTGTTCATAGCATACATGCGTATTCTATTCAGAGTGTATTACGCATTTTTACGTTTCTCCATATATATACATATAATTTATGTCCCTCATCCTCTTGTTGTTTTTCGTTGCCAAATGTACCATAATATGAATAAACCGATTCCTCCATCACTTGTTTTAAAGTACATGGTTATCGAAACGTTTGTGAAATTTTATCACCACTGGTACCCGACTAGTTTTGTATAAATTTTAGATAAAAAACTATTTTATAAGGAAAGTGCAACTGATAAGAACATTGTCCAGCAGCCTAATTTTGAACTACTTATCGGGTCCAACCAACTTTATTTAGTTTGGCTTCAACTTTCTAAATAGCAGAATAGTAGAATCGACATAGGCGCGTTCTAAAAGTGAAGGAGAAGAAGAATATTTTGGAAATGAAGGATGGCCTCTTGGGAGGAGGCGCTGGTTTCGTTCAAGTGTTAGACGCGTTATTTTTCCGCTTCGAGAGTGGTCCATCTTTCGTCTGATGAACAAACACGCAAAGGTTCCACTCTAATCATTGCCTGCACTCTTTCAGAATGCGCACTCCACAAATAATGTGGTTTTATTCTGGTGAAAAAATAATGCGTGTATTTCTTGTTTTCTGCCCGCCAAATGTACATTTCTGCCTGGTCTCATGGTTTACTTCTGCTACTGCTTTCTTCTGACTTCACTTTACTCGCCTTTTCTAATCCTTAAACCACGTCCATCGCTATACATTTCATTTTTCTTACTCAAAAAATCTGGTCTTACTTCTACTCGCGTTAGGAAACGTTCGAAACTATTCCAAGGTAGAATTTGCAATCGACGAACACTCCGAAACATGAATAGTTCAAACTTTCCAAAACTTGAGAAACGAGTAACTCCAATTTTGGCAAAAAGTAACGGGGAAAATTTATGTTTCCCACTCTTCCTTCAGAAGACAAATAACTTTATTTTCAGAGGAATCTAATGATCTGAAGGAGTTGGATATGGGTGGAGAACGCGGTAAGAACAAGTTTTGTTTCTTGAGAAAACCATTTCCCATGGGGAAGTTTCACAATTAGTGCAAGGTTGCGGCCGAGCAAATCTGAGAAACAATCTCCAGCAACGAGAGAAAAATCTTGCCAGTCTCGTATTTTATTACACACAGCGTAGACTCGGTGCGAGATTGAAGAGAGAAATCGTAGCCTGTTCAGTGTGAGTTTTCTGTTGCAGCTCATTCATTCTCGTATCATCGATCGGTGTACGACGAGGACGCCGGGGAACGACGACCTCTAGTTGAAGATCACTGTAGAACGTATCGTCAAGATCATTACCGCACACAACCGACACATTATCACGGCCATTACGGAGTAAGAATGAATTGAATTCATTTGAACCATAATTTTTTCTTCAGATGACCAAATGCGGTGCTCAGACATCGGCACCGCAATATACAACCTCATCAGGACTTCGACCACCACTTGTAGCTCATCGGAATCCGTTTGCGCCTAACTTGCCGCACAGATTCGATGATGACGAGGAAGACTCCATCAACTGCTCTCCATGTTGTGATGACCCCAATATCAGGTTCGTGCAGCCGGTTCTTTTCGTAGTACGTGCTCTCAATAGTCTGCGTCTCTTCATCTCTTTTTTGTCGCTGTAGACAGTGATAAAAAAATTTGAAACGTGCGATCGCTACTTACTTTAGCGTAAAATGCCGAAAACCTTTGCAGAGATACGGTACAAAATCCACAGTGTTATTTTCCTCAAACATATTTTTCAGCCGAACATTCAAAGCATTATTCCTAGGCCAAGTACTTTCTTTATGCTTGTGTGGAACAGGAGTCTCAAGTCAGTTATTAGTAAATCGAAACGTCCATGCACCTGCTGGTAAGATTTCGTTCTAAGTTTTCCTTCAAATTGAAATTGCAGCTCAGTCATTTACAAATTACTTTCTTCTTTGTTTTGTATACTGCGTATCACTAGCATGCAAATCGGATGAGAAAGGTCTGGTTACTGTGCTAAGAAAGAGAGGGTGGAGATACTTTATTCTTGCTATAATTGATGTCGAGGCGAACTTCATGATTGTAAAAGCGTACCAGTACACGAATCTCACATCGGTTCAAGTGAGCGGAAATGTTTTATAATTCCGTCAAACCTTTCCTTTCAGCTTTTGGATTGCGCTACTATCCCCACGGTTTTGTTCCTCTCTTGGCTGTTTTTGTCAGTTCGATACTTAGCCTCTCATATAATTGGTAAAACTGGTATTCTTCAACCTTAGAAGTTTTTCCCACAGGAGTGACCATTTGTCTTATCGGAATCGCGTGTGTCATCTGGGCTGACGCGTTAGGAGACAAAAATGCTCTCGACGGTGGATCGAACAAAGTTCTAGGAGACGCCCTTTGTCTGGCTGCTGCCATGATGTACGCTGTTTGCAATGTTGCCGAAGAGTTTCTCGTTAAACAAAATTCAAGAACAGAGTACCTTGGGATGCTCGGCTTCTTTGGTTGTATTGTCTCCGGTGTGCAAACGTATGTCTGTCTATCAGTGTTTCGTCTGACACTTAAAACTTCAGAGCTGTTTTCGAACAAGAAGCTCTCTCGAAAATAACATGGGATGGATCAACAGTTTTCTACTTTGGCTTGTTCGCATTTTCCATGTTCATTTTCTATTCACTAGTCACAGTAGTTCTACAGAAGACCTCCGCTTTGATGTTCAACCTATCTACTCTCACAGCTGATTTTTATTCTTTGCTATTCGGAATTTTCATGTTCAAGGATACGGTCAGAAAATTTCCTGCACACATGAACGTTTTGCTTTACAGTTCCACTACCTCTACTTTGTGTCCTTCATCATTTGCATAATCGGATCCGTAATATACTCCATGAGAGACACACAGGTGAAAAATGTACTGAGACTCACCGTTTCTATAAAAAATTTCCAGGTTCGTGACGCAGATGAGCCAAGAAGAGTATGCCCATGTCTTTTTGTTTGTTGTTGCTGTTGTGGGTGCTGTTTCGAAGGAGGGGATAGTACTGAAGGGTCGATTGATGTGTCTCCTACTCCAAATGAACGAATGCAAATGGGTCTGAACCCACGACACTCAATGAGCCCGTGTCCCGTTCACGGCAGTGGGAACGGCAACGATTTATCCCACCTATGAAATTTATGTCCTGAAAAATTTACATTTTTCTACAAATTTGTTTTCTAACCAAGTTGTTACGTGTGTTAATTACTGTGTTGTTTTTTAGTTGTTCGATTCCAAATTTTTCCTTTCAAAAATTCGCTTATCTGATGTATAACGGGTTTTATGATGATGAATATTTGTTGAAAAATAAAACGATTTGAGAATAGCGTTAGGAGGGAAGTTCAGCTACATGAACTTGATTCTCGGTAACTGCGAACAAGTGGCTATCTGTAAGATGCACTCCTCGGACGGTTTCCGTGCATTCGATTCGAAGAATGTACTGTCTGGAAATATTTTCGCACGTCGTCGATGTCTTTCGGTTGGATAGTGCTGAAAGCCATTTTCTTCAAATATGAATAACCTTGTTGTCTCACTTCTTCCTGTTTCAACCTTTTGAGAGTATAGGAACACACGATTGTTGTTTTCGACAATGCACGCATACTTATTGTTCGGAGAGCTGCCGGACCAAATGCGATTCAATTTCGACGCTTGAACGTATCCAAAAGCATGGAGAGTGGCCGAATGAAGAGGTGGTGCCTCATTGAAAGATACCAGAATTCCATCGACATTATAACGTAAACACACAGTAGCTGGTGAAACACAGTTCCGCCTAGTGAATAGGACTTGGCAGCCGGATACATTACACTGAACATTGGATTAGTAATTAAGAGAAGTGAGAAGAAGTATCACCATTCTATCAAAGCAATCATTTTTCATATCATACCAATAGAAGAAAAGAGAGCTTTCTGCGTCATCGCATTCTTCGGAGTCTTCTTCAACTCCGAAAGATTTTGAAGTTTCTGATATCGTATTGTTTCTTCCGGTGGTTTCGGACTTGATAGTTACGAGATTTTCCCATTTCTTTGTTTCGGTAGTTTTTAGAACCAATGTCAATCTAAATTAAAACTTTAGAATGAAACCGTCTCAGTTCTTCTGAGGATTGTGATAGCTCACTCACGTATTGGATGCAGTGTCAGAGCATAATTCAACTTCATCTGCATCGATTTCTCCAAAAAATAAGCCATTGAGAATAGTTGCGCCTCTCACAGTTAAAAGAATTTCAGATTTCGTAATCTTAACATACAAATTGTTTATGGAGCCGCCCACACCACATACATTCATATCTACATCTTCTTCGGAAATTTTTTTTTTCAACTTGAATAAAATCTTAATTATGTTTCCTTCTTGAGTCCATTCAAAACTATCAGCTGCAGCAGGAAAGTAATAAAAGGTGTTACGATTTTTGGAAAAATATGTCAAATACCTTTTTCTTCTGATTCACTCTGTGGTTTTTCACTTGAAAGAAAAATTATGGTATCATCATTTCCAAAAGTACAAGTCTGTAAAATTGATTTGTCATTTCAGTCTCAAAACGTCGTAAATACTTGCCTCAAAATGTCCGTTTTGAATGAAAACTACGTTCTTCTTTATTTTGATTTCTTCGGCATAATCAATATCTGAAGATGGAAATCGAGTAGAAAACGTAAATGACCATGGTATACCAACCTTCCAGTCCAATTGTGAGCCAATGTATTTTACAGTATGACTTACTATTTGAGTCGCTGTCAATACTTTGGACTAAAACGTTGAGCTCGTCGTTAAGTACTCTAGCCTCAATAAGGCGTAACCCATTTTTTTCAACAATTTCCTCATCCATCATTTTCACCCAGCCAGAAGTTGAAAGTATTAAAAAGACAGCAATTCTGGAGATTCCGTCACAGAAAACCGCAAATTTGTTTCCTGTGAACAACAGGTTCACCGGGAGTGCCGCATCATCCGTTTCACCAACAGTAATGTTTGCGACTATCGAATGATCCCATTTTCGAGTCTGAAATACAATTATTTTCCGCAATAGTCTCTTTTTAATGAATCTAATGGAACTTGCAAAATTAAGAATTTATGAATATAAACTCACTTCCTTGTGATAAATAAGCAATTGAATGTGACCAGTGTCAAGAACTCGATATAAATATTCGACCAGATTGTTCGATTCTTCAGTTGCATCGCAGTATAGGGCATTAGAGTTCGAGAAAACTTTGACGTGTTGTAAAGTAGTCATGCGCTTGGAAGGGATTCTCCAAAGAACTGCAAATGGGGTGTAAGTTGGAAAGTAAGTTTAATATAGTTACGGCTTTGCTCCAAAGTTTTGTTATCCACATGTACGTTTTCCATCGATACTTTGTATCCTTCAAATTTGGAATCCATCATATCCTGAACTACTCTCAGTTGGAGGTGCTCCATGGCTGAAAATTGTTCAGCTAGCTGCAGCTAAGCAACATGTGTACATGTGTTATTGATATTTTTGCTAAATAAAAATAATTTTGAGAGGTATGCGACCAAGTGGGACATGGCAAGAACGATTTTCGAGACAGTTTACAAATAATTCATGTTTGAATATTGTGAAGGCTACAAGTATTAGCATAGCTAATATTATTATAGCTCATGGACAACTTGAAATAGTTTCATTCGTCACGTTCACGGTGAATGATCCACCTCGAGGAATGCTTTCATCAATAGAATCTATCACTCTTGAAAAGGACCGGCATCAAAAGAATCTTCATTTTGGTCATCTTCCTGTTGCTCCTGTTCGACCGAAGCATCCATAGGTTGATTTATTAGTGGAGCTCCGGCAGAGAGCTTTTCTAAATCATCAGGCCAATCGCCCATGTTGTTTTCAGAAGATGAAGACTCTTCCAGAAGGCCTATAGGAAATCTATTCAGGCTCCCGGCTTTGTTTTTCAGACCATAATTTGTGGGATAATGTGTTCCACTTCCTCCAGGTAAATACGAAGTTCGCTGCAAATTTATAGAAATTTTGATCGAATATGTAGGAAACATGTATATTTTTACTTTATCGTAAAATTGTTCTGCTAATTTGCAAACAAGCTTGAAATTGCGGTACTCCTCCCGAGAAGCAATTCTTATCATAAAAGCATTGATAAATATGGATCCACGTGGAGATACTCGAATCTTTCCAAAAACATTCACAAAGTCGCCAATCGATATCTTTTTGTACTGTTCTTTCGGGAAAGAAGGCTATAAAAAACGTGGTCAAAATAATAAACATTTAGCATGGGTCACCGTAAACATCTTAATAACTGTCAATGTGGTATCACTCGAGTCATCACTCAGCTCGTATTCTGCTTCACATTCATCCTCTTGCCTGCTGATGATTACTCCCATTGTATGTACCTTCAAAGTTTGGGGTTATGGTAGAATACTGTTGTTTGGAACTCACTCTCACCAGATCAGATGTACCAAACTCAATTCGCTCTGTTTTTGACTTACTCTGAAATCGTTATAGAATTTATCTTATTGAATTCAGTAACCGCCGTCATACAATTGTTTCTGCTGTTAGTGGCACTGCATGTTCAGGAAGAAACCGATGATTCCCAACTGTCGCCATTTAGTGACCTGACAAACGTCTACCAATTAGCAGAGGCGATTCAAAAATTACTAAATAGTATTTTGCATTAAACATATGATACCAGATTTGTCCTTGAAAGATGACAATTTATTTATTGACTGAACCAGGAACCCAAAACGATAAAATCACAGAGAGTGTTACCACGGATACAAAAAATATAAAAACATTTCACGAGTAAATTTTAAAAAATCTTAATTTGAACGAAAAGCGGTGTTAATCGTCTTCCTCAGAACTTTCACTAAGAGCTAGCCCGTATTTCTCGGAGTTTCTGAAATCATTTTCAGTAATTAAAAAGAAAAAAGATTATGACGAACCCTTTGTCTCGACTGCTACTATTTGTACTATTAGAGAACGCAGGGGGCATGATGGATGATGTGTTTCTCTCCGATTGCAATGAAGATGTGGGAAGAACGGAAGAAGCGGGTGTTGGCTTGCTTTGCTGCATCTGCTCTAAAAGAGCGCTTTCGTCTTCATCGTCACTCGTATCAACGTTCGATTTGTCTGAATCACTAGACCCGTCAGAGTCTGTGCTCGATTCGGAGGTGTCAGGCGAAGGCAAATTTTGCTGTTTAAGGTCGGGAGTTGGTGGAGAAATAGGCGAGGTATACGCAGATGAAGTCCGCAGTCGTTCGATTCCTTTTTTCAACGCTTGCTCTGTTCCGGGATCCAAATCTCTAGAAAAAATATTAGAATTTTAAAGATAAGGAAGAGCGAACCTTGTTTTCTTCACATGAATATTGCTCGTTATTTTTTCCAACCGAACCGTGTTCGTCTTCTTGTCAAAAAACAATAAACATTCTTTTGGTTTTGCTTCTTTTTTTGAACCTTTGTACACTGTCATACTATCTCCATCACTAGGAACAGATACCTGAAAAATTTTAGAATTTTGTGGCGTGAAACGCTACGAAAACTTACGTGGACGTCTCCACTGTTTCCGAAAGCAATATAGGTTTCGGCTTCACTGGACACCGAACTGGGCTTGAAATCATCTGAATATCATGAGAAATTAGAAAAAACGATAGGTTGAGAACTCACAGCGCAAAGCATGAAATTGGGGTTCCTTCTGATCACTCTTTTGCCCTTTTGACACAGGATCAAAAGAGTTCCCTAAAGTAAGAGTATAAGAACCAGCAGGAATATCACTTGAGTCAGCCATGACAAGATTTTCTTTTATAACTCTGAATCGAATGAGTTAGAAAACAATACACAGGTCACGGCTTTTTTTTCGCTGCATGGCCGAAATCCTAGCACTGAGACTCTATCGCGAAGAAGGCGTGGTCTCCGCTTGCAAGGGCGCGGCGCGGTTTTCCTTTATTGTCGGCTGAACAAAATACCGCGGAACATAGCGATTTATCATTTTTGGATCAGAAACTGGAATCCTTTTTGTCAAAAAATTGTCTGAGTCGGATCCGCTTTGAAATTCCATCGTATCCCCCTTTCGCGAAATGTTAAGGAAAACGCATGGTGTTTTAAAAACGTTTTGTGGTTGTGTACGCAATTCTTCGTAATATACCATGCAGACCACACACCATGCATCGAAAAATCGATGAATAGTTCAAATTTTGCAGCACTTCTCTTTCCAAAAGGAAATATATTTGTAACAATCATTTTTATAGAAATTTGAATACAAAAAAATTAGAAAAAAAAGACTGCATTTCAATTTTTCTAATTTTTACCTTTTTAAGAGGAAGAATATTATACAACCGATTTTTTTCTTCTTTGGTTTATTTTTCTTTTCATTAATACAGCCCAGTGTTCTCGAGATCTCATTTTTTTAAATTTAAACAATTTGAAGATTTTTTTCAGATTTCCAGGATAATGTCTTCGGAACTTTTAGAACAGTTCAAAAATGAAATTTCAATGGTTTCCGATTCTAAAAGTTTGAGCAAGAACAAGATTCAGGATATTACGAAAGCGGCAATAAGAGCAAAAGCTGAATACAAGCATGTTGTCTATTTGATCGAGAAATTATTGAGCAAGGTTCCGAACTTCAGGAAAACTTATCTCTTTTTAAAAATTAACATTTTCAGAGCAAACCCCAACAGCGATTATCTGTTTTCTTTATAATTGATAGCATTATACGTGTCTCAAAAAACCAGTTCAAAGGAAAAGATGTTTTTGGACCACGTTTTTTGAAAACTTTTGATAAAACTCTTGATCGGCTTTTGGAATGTGGTTTGAGAGACCGACTTCAAATCATTCGAACACTCAATATATGGATGTCTAATAAAATTTTCTCCAAAGATGTGATACAGCCGTTGAGAGAAAAGTGCAAAAATGCTGGGCTCGGTGAGTTTTTAAGCATTCAAAATCTCAATTCAACTAAATTTTCAGTTATCGATTTCGAAGAAGTTGAAACTGCAGTGAAAGGGAAGGCAGCAGATATGAGCATATACGATGGAGCATATAAGAAAAAAAACAAAAAAACCATGAAGTTGAACACTCTATCAAACCCTCCTCGTGAAGATGGCCTACTCGGAGCTGGCCCTTCCTCTCTTCTGGCTCCAGTTATAAATCTCCCCACTTTCTCACTTTCTGAAGATTATTACGATGGAACTATCAGTGAAAGAGAGATGTTGGAACTCTCACGAAAATGTGGTCTCGACAGGACAGGGATACTTAGCAAAGACAGGGATCTTCTTCAAAGAACACTACAATCGTTTTCCGAAAAACTGAAGTTGAAAATTGCTGAAGTTCAAGCGGAACATAGCAAAAAGCCGGGTAGCAATATTCAAAATGTTCTAACGAAGGATTTCAATTATTCTGATGACGAGGAAGAAAAAGAAAAAGATCCCGAATCGGAAAAGCCGAAGGATTTGACGCATGATGAAATCTTCGAGTATGTTTTGAGCTATTTGCTAAGACTATAGAAAGGAGGATGACTGAAATTTTTCTTTTAGATTGGCACAGAAACTTCTTTCTGTTCCGGCTGTTCTTGTTCAACTGACGGAAGTCTTTTCCTCTGTTTCAAAGCCACCAACTACAGGAAGTGGTTTGAAAGAAGAGATAGCTCACACATCTATTGGTGCTTTGCCACTTGGACAAGCTCCTAATCTTCTAACCCTCCAATCGATGCCTTTGAACCCACAGCAGCTCGCTTTCTCGAACATCTCAAATCTCAATGCTTCACAGTTGCTCAATATGCACAATGCTCAAAATATGCTAGTGAGTTTGCTTTTGCCAGGTTTTGAAAATAGGAAATAACTGTTTTAGATGCAACAACGAGCAGCTCAAATACAAGCTCTACAAAACATTCCTTCTGCTCAGCATAACTTGTTGCTTATGGGCAATCCTTTATTGAATGCGTTTGGTGTTCCAACAAGCATAAGCTCCATACTGACCGCAGCCGATCCGCAAACCGCACCGCAGCAGCAAAATCAGCCAGATTTTCCTGATTTTGACAGTAAATCAGATTTGCATTCGGAGGTGAAATCTTTTAGATTTGTATCGAAAGTCAAAACGATTTCTCTTTAGGTTACTTCTAAATCTCGTTCGAAAGAGAGTCGTGAGCGGCGGAAAATGGGCCTTCCTTCGATAAAGCCTGGTAAAGTCATTAGTGAGTGAATGAGCTATTTTATTTAAAATCTACAAAGACTTTTTTTCAGTAGCTTCTAGAACTGTATATCTCAAAAGAATTCCACTAAACGTAACTGAAAACGAGCTAAAGCAGTCTGTTGAGTCTTGTGGCGAATCTTCTCGTGTAAAAATCATTGGTAACCGTGCTTGTGCTTTCATCACGATGGATACTCGGAAAGCAGCGAATGAAGTTGTTCAAAAATTGAGAGAAGTTTCATTATCTCGGAAAATGGTGAAAGTATACTGGGCAAAAGGTCCTGGAATGGACTCTGAGGATTTTTCGGATTCGTGGGACTCTGATCGAGGAGTTTGGGAAATTTCCTACGACAAACTACCCGACGATCTCATTCCTATTTGTGAAGGAGCGGTATTAGATACGGATTCATTACCAGATGACAAAAAATTCCTGTTCAAAGAAAATGGGGAGAAAATTGCCAAGCCTGCAGAAGCTTCAAAACCAATCCCACCACCCGTACCCGCACCGCCTCTTGGTTTCCCATTTTCAGGTAAAGTTTGATAGAGAATAACCTGCATTTGTTTTGAATTTCAGTTCCTCTTGGTTCTTTTCCCGGACATCCCACTTTCAATCCACTCGGAGTAGGAGCTCCTAAACCTCCTGGACTTCCACCTCTAGTAAGAAAAGTTGAAAAATGTGTGAGAAACAGTTTTTCAGCTCAATCTTTCCGTTCCACCTCCCGCTGGGTTACCTGTCTTCCCACCCGGTCCACCACCACCGGGTATCCCACTGGTCGGAGGAAGTATCCAGCAAAGCCATCAACCGGGAATGGGACGACCACACAATATGCCACCACACGCTATGAGACATCCTCCTCCTCCGGGAATAGGCCCTCCGCCTGGTTTTGATCCAAACAAACCGCCGCCGATGGTGATTTTTACAAAAAGAAGTGCTTAAAATAAAACTCATTGTAGTTTCAGCAATCGTTCAGCTCAAATCCTCCTCCCCCATTTGGCCCAGGAAGGAGTTTGCCACCCATGCCGCAGTTTCGCCGAGGAGGAGCTCCACCAGGGATTCCATTCCGTAATGGTCGTGGGAATGGATCACCGTTCGATGCGCGACGAGGTGGGATGCCTTTCCGCGCTGACGGTCCGTCTCGAGAGTACGAAAGAGGACCTTTGATGGATCAGCGAGAGCTATGGAAGTGAGTTTTTTTCCCTTGATTTTCTTTACAAATGCGACTTTGCCGATGTTTAACTGTGAAAAATTGCAATCTTCCGTAGATATGCATGTGGAAGGGGTTAATTCATAGAGGTCTCCAAACTGTGAACGAAATTCATTACTGTATAATTTTACTTTCATGTGTTTGTAAACCTCTGTGATTTAACTATTTTCTTTACGGTCTTGACAATATATATTTTCAGCAGAGAGCGCGAACGCGACAGGTCTCAGGGGGAAAGAAGGAGATTTGATGGAGAGACCGGAAGTAACAATAGTCGTCGTCGTGCCTCCCGCTGGGGAGATGAAGACAGCCGAGATGATAGCATTGTTTCTAGGTAATACAGGTCCCACCTTATTATCTATTCGATTTATATAGGAGAGAATCAACGGAACGTAGGCAACGAAGGTCTTCCAGCCGGACCGATGAGAAATGGGATCAGCCCGCAGAAAAAAAGAGTGGTTGTAAGAACACAGAATCTTTAATTTTGCTAATGAGTGGTTTCAGGCGATGATGAAACAGTGTCATCGACAACGATTGATGAACTGAAGCCGTGCGACACCACTGGAAAACCAGAGCAGCCACCTCTGAAATCTGAAGAGGTTCACAAGGATCAAACTGACGAAGTTCCAATGGATCTGGAATAGATCACGCTTCCATAAAAGAAATCGACTCATTTTGTGTTGTTGTAATTATTTAGAATCTCTGTTTTTTCTTGTATCTCCCTTTTTGGATAGGATCGGACAACGTATTCACACCCTAATGGCTACTATTTTTGCAGCTCTCAATATGAATTTTCTTTCTGTTTCTTTCCATGCGTCACAAGAAAATAAGAACAATTATTGTGAGAATTAACGTCGACATATGGAAACTAACCAATATATGCAGTCATTGTCGTCAGCGCTTATCAGTAATTGTCTAATAAAAAGTAGTTCACCGACAAACTCCGGGTTCAAAGTCAACTTACTCCCACTCACGGAAAGCAATTTTTCAGCTCGAACTTTTCCTTTGGGTAATAGTTGTCCCAAGACTCTAAGGCATTACTCAATTTGTTCAGTAGGCGTACTAGTTTGTGGATTAGCTATACTAACTTCTTATGCATTCGAGAGCTACTGAAAAATTGGAACCATTTATTTAATGGAAAGCTTGGTCGGTGCGTCAGCAATATGATCGGAAACGACTCTTCTCGAAACTCGGTGGAGAGATTGACATAAGATATTTAGATCATTTGAAATGAATACTACTCTTCCCCGCAAATCTGAAACTGAATCTCATTTTTTTCTCATCGTATGTATAGATGTTAGATGATATCATCAGAAACACACTTCAAGACGAAAAGTTATATTGATAAGAAGAAAAACGGAAACCAGTGTGCCACTGTGATTCCGACTTCCTTTTGAGCGGAACAGATTGCTCGGTAGAATATAAATATGAACCTATTTGCCTTTTTATTACTATCCATACAACGTCCTTAAGAAAGATAATTTGGTTTAGAAATGAGGGAAGAGAACTACTAGTTTATGAAACGTTCACCATTTGATTTATCTGACTTTTCATTAGAAACTCCGCCCATTTTCCGTGAAAACACCCATTTGCGTGGGAGAGGGAGGAGGAAGCAACTCGCCAGACCATCCCCTGCTATCAGCATTCCTTTTTCAGTTCCTTAGGTTTCTGACGACCCCCATATAGAAGCTGAGTTTCATTCCTCATTTTGTTTCTGACACTCTTGTTCCACCACCCTCCATGTTTTAAATTGAAAGCGATATCTAGGTCAGTTTTTGTCTGATACGAGTCAATTGAAAGCGATACAAAAATTATATTTACAAACTGTTACCATCGCAAGCGCTTGTCTATACGCAGAAACTCCTTTTGATTATGCTAAATATCGTCTGATTTCCCGTTTAGGATCCTCCTAGGAGGTATGATCTTACGATTTCAAAGTCTCAATTCATATTATGCGTTCCTGAGATCGTAAGAGTTCAGATTTCAAACGCGGCCGGGTCCCGCCACGATGTTCTCTTTTTTTGGTGAAACTACGGTAGAATCCACCGTAGTTTTACTAAAAACTAAGGAAATCGTGGCGAGACTCGGCCGCGTTTGAAATCTGAACTCTTACGATCTCAGGAACGCATAATAATTGCCCTTTCCCATATTCCGCTTTTCGTGGCGGTTATCTATTTAAAACTTTAGAATACTACAAACAGAAATGAAAACTTTTCTAAAGTTTCCTCAGATGAAAATTGGATGCCTTTTCAGATTAGAAATTCTTATAAATCAGAAAATGAGAAAAAGCTATGTTTCCGGTTTTCCGAAGTTTCGTATGACGTCCACCTCAATTTTTGGTTTAAAAAATTGAATTAAAAATTGTAATTTTTTGAAAAACTATGGCAGAATCCACCGTAGTTTTTCAAAAAAAAATTGAAAGTCGTGACTGGACCTTTTCCGCGTTTGAATCTCAACGCCTACGTTTTCAGAAATAATAATGCATAATATCACCGCTAAGTATTCCCCCCATAAGAATCCAACCGTTCAAATGCCCATATTTCAGCGTTCATGTTTTTACCCCGAACAACTGAACAATTTTTAGAGAATGCTCGACACATCGCACATCGTTTTTGCTTTCCTTATACTGCTGGGAAGTCAAATTTCAAAATCTAACCAATGTGATTGTAATCCATCGTGCGTACAATACGTCTCTCCAGTGCACTGTGTACGTTGTTGTACTCACTCAGTCAAACGATCTGTACCGCACTATCCAGTTCGAAGAAGAATTTTTTTATTGGAGGATACTACAGGAGGAAAGCAAAGAACGAGAAATCCTATATGGAGAAAAACTGAGCAGCTCACACCGACACTTCCACTTCTCATTCGTCTCTTGCTGGAAAACAAGTGAAATTTCAAAAATTTCATCTGCTGACGGTGTCTTCCGATCTCTTCATACTCCTAACTTACACCAGCGGGTACTGGAAACAAAATATGCATAATTGATTTTTCTATGATAGTGTTGTTCAAAAGTTGTTTATATGAAAACATTTCTTTGATAAAATGTTGTTTTTTGGCAAAAAAAAGTAATAGCCCATTTAGAATTTCGCATGCCTCAACGTTTATAAATAATGTTTCTTTGAGCATTAAAATTCAGCGTAACTTGCACAGATTTCGATAGGATATGAAATTTGCTCAAATATTTTGTGAAACCTCGAGTAAATTAGAAACCCAGGAGAAACACTTCCGAAAATCAGCAAAATAATTTGAATGACTCGCGTCCACTTCATGAAAACTTTCTCTTATGATCTTGAAAAATATTTGAAAAAACAATTATTATACGTTCCTGCAAATACAACAGTTGAGATTCAAACGCGACATGGTTCCCACCACGCCGTTTTTTTTGAGAAACTACGGTAGATTCTACGTAGTTTTTCGAAAAAGTTCAAAGTCGTGGTAGGAATAGAGCCGACATACATCAGTAGAAAAATTGTTTTGAAAAGGGTGTTCGACAGCTTTTCCAGAAAGGGAAAAAAACAATAATCGGAGAAACCGCTCCCGATGCATGCTCTTTTTCGACCCGGTGGGTCTAGCGGCCTCGTTAGCTGGTGATTTGGAATTATTTCACACCTTTGGGGGAAATGGCCTGGCTTTGCCGCTATTTCTGTGTAACAGTAACCATCAACAAAATTTATTACAAAAAACAAAACTTTTAGCGTTTATCGCTTTCCTCCAACACGTGGGGCAGCAGTTTTAACGCTTTTAGCCGTCTTCTGTTGCTGCTTTGGTTGCGACGCTTTCTTCTCCTGAAAAGTTGATATTAGCAGCTCAAAACGTGACTTATTGATATTAAAATGTTGTAGATTACACGAGACAAGCCCATTTAGTACTGTAACTTCAAAATACATGAAACTACAGCGCCAGAGCTAATCGGATGTGATAAACTTCGTTCTTTTTGCACCACTTCGACACTCATGAGAATACGAAACTTATCATGAGTTCTAATAGCGTGCTTTCAAAAGGAAGTCCATAAATAAGAATAACTCACTTTATTGGCAGCTTGTTTAGCAGCGCGAACAGCCTTGTTCGCATCCTTGGCGACCTTAGCCGCCTGCTCACGCTGTTGGCGACGGAAGTCCTCAGTCTGGTTTCTCTTGGCGAGAAGAGCCTCAAGAGAAAGTCCGGCAACAGCGCGGTTGACAACCTGGACTGTCTTCTTTGTCTTCTTTCTCTGGACCTGTTCCTGACCGTGGGTTCCCTAAATGTGACAGTTCAATTTGGGATTCATATGTAAAATACTACCTTCTTGTTTTTGATTCTGTAGAGGACAGTCCATCTGATGTCACGCGGGTTGCGACGGAGCTTGGCTCCCTTGAGGCATTTGGCACTCAAGAAGATTTGGACCTGTAAAAATTTAAGGTAAGGCAACAGTCGATAATATTTCTGGGAACTACTTACCTTTCCGTCGGTACGGACCAGTCTCTTTCCATGTCCTGGATGGATCTTGTAACCGGAGTAAACGCAGGTTTCGACCTTCATTGCAAAATACCCGAAGCTCGATTGATCTGAAAAACAAGGAAATTAAAGACTGCTGGCAAATCACTTTGGCAGGAAGAAAAGCGCCTAAAAGCAAACTCGTTATTAGAAAATCAATAAATTGGTAATATAGTTTTAAAAATGTTATTTTATCAAGTTAGGCCAAAAGACGAAGAAAAAAGAAAAAATTTTGACGCATTCGAAATTCTTCTATGATGAAGGATAGGGGCGCTACGCAGTTAGATTACGGTAACACTTGCTTCAGCTGTGTCCTTGCTTGCTAAATGACACTCTTAGCAGCATGGCTGCGTATGTGCCCCTATCCATTGCACTGGTCTGCGAAAATAATTTTCCTTTTTTCTTTTTTTCGACAATTTTCCTAAGTTTCTAACGCGCTAAACTAACGCGCTACGCGTGGAAGATGTATTTTACCTGAATTTTCTTATTTTGTGACAAACTCAATATAAAGATTTGAAAACACTAACAGTATAGCCATCCTATTTTTAGTATTGATTTAATTAATGACTCCGATTTGTTATTTTGAATGCGGTCTTTCACCCTGCAATGCAATTGTTTCAGGACTTGAGGTCACTATGTTCATCCCGAAGAGCCACACCAAGCTCATTTATGAGTACCTCTTCAATGAGGGCGTTACTGTTGCCAAAAAAGACTTCAACGCTAGAACTCACCCAAACATCGAAGGGGTCTCCAACCTTGAGGTTATCAAGACTTTGAAGGTTTGTGTATAGTTATTATTGTTATGGATTAATTTCTCACTTCGATATATATTTCCTTTGTCTGTCCTAGGATGTGATGAATGATGCAGCAAAATATGCGTTTTGTTTTTTCTCTAGTTCTATCCCGCCTACGAGAAGTGGAAATTCGGGAAGAATTAGCAGATCATTGTATTTGATTTTTAATATTGACAGTTTTCAGTCGCTCGCTTCGCGCGAACTGGTCAAGGAGCAGTTCGCTTGGCGCCATTATTACTGGTACCTGACCGATGCCGGAATCACTTACCTTCGTGAGTACTTGGCTCTTCCAGCCGAGATCGTTCCTGCAACCATCAAGACCAAGCCGAGAGAGATCCGCGTCCCAGCCGCTGACAGAGCTCCACGCGCTGGTAAGATTTTTTTTCGTTATAAAAAATGTGGTTTTTTCCTTTTAAAAATGTGGTTTTTTCCAGCTCAAGGAGAGAAGGGAGATCGTGAGGCCTACAGAACCGAGAAGGTGACTGATGCTGGACCAGGAGGAGCTCCAGTTTACAGAGCCGGATTCGGACGTGGTGCACCACCACCGCAATAAATGTTATTGTTTTTCTAATGAACTTGTTATCAAAAAACCGTGCACGACATAGTATCCGTAATGGTAAAGATCCTACAGAATGATTTCTTCTCTCGATACTTCTGATTCTGCTGGAATCGTTATGCTTATATAAAAGCTTCTCAATGGACTCAAGCAGTTTATGCCTTGTCCAAAGTAACTATGGAGGTGCGTAGAGGTGTCTAAAGTTGCAAAATTTCGTAGAGATATTTAGTTGAGGTCTGCAGAACATCACGTCAAATTGCCCAAAAGTACGCTAAACAGTGCCGCATACCGTATTTTTGGGCAACTTGACATGGTGGTGTTCGAACACATGTTCTGCGGACCTAATTTTGCAAGATTGGATACGTCTACGCACCTCGATAAGGTACTTTGGACAAGACATTAAGAAATAACAGAATGCCTCCGCGGAAAAAACTTCACGTGGCTCCTCATCAGCCTACGCCATCCGTGCAGTCGACTTCTAAAACTAGCGGAGTCACTTTGTCAGTTCACCCCATATGGCCTGACCTACAGTTTACCCAGGGAGAGCTATTCTTTGAATGTACTCTCTTTTTGTATTCGGTCTTAGCGCTTTTCTTGCAATATCTCAACATTTATAAAACGCTCTGGTGGCTTCCAAAATCCTATTGGCATTATTCTCTGGTTGGTTGCTGAATAGTTCCCGAGTTAATTTTTTTTCCCAGAAATTTCATTTGATCAATCCTTACTTCCTGTCATGCGTCGGTCTCCTATTAGGATGGAGAGTAACTGTGTGCTTTTGGAAAACGGTAAGTAAGAACCGACTTCATTTTAGATGTTGATAACTTCCACTTTTGTTTATGTCCCTATAGGTGTCGCGGAAATTTTTTTGGTGCATTAAAAAATTTCATGCTAAATAACATGAGGGTGATTGATACAATCTTCGAAACACAAAAAATACCTAAAGAATATCTCCTCTCAGATCACAGAAGTTATTGCTACAATTTCTTTGAATCAATCTCAGTTTATCCAATCCAGTCTCATGATTGTCGAGTATGCCGTGATCAAGACTCCAGTCATGACGCTTATTATTACCAGTTTCATGTTCAGTTTCAATCGAGTCTGTCACGATTTCCCTAGTAGATCTGTTTTGTGGTTTTTGTTCCCGTAAGCTATTTTTTTATCGGGGGAAAACTGAAGATGAACATTGCAGAGTGTTCGTGTATATTTTTATATTTCGATCAGAAATGATCTCGTGGACTGAGAAGTTCCGTAACCTTGCAGTTCGATTTCGGAGAAAAGAAATAAACTTTTCAGAGGTATTTAAATATTTAGTTTAATTGTAAATGAATTGGTTATTTTATAGGCGTGCGATCGACTCGTGGAATCGCCTTCCGCACAAATCGACTTAGATTCAGTATTACATATGTGCAGCGACAATCCAAGTCAAATCAGAGAAGAGATTGGCGTCCTTGTCGATGACTTGACACTGCGACTTAAGAAAAGCGTTTTTGCGGGAGTGTCAACAGCCTTCCTCAGCATCATGCTTCCATGTATATTTGTACCAGTAGGTTTTCCTCAGGTTTGAAGCGTTCACTCGCTGATTTTTCAGTTTAAAACTAACCAGGGAATGCCACAAAAAATTCTTATTAATGAGCTTTGGGAATGCCAGTTAGGAGTAGTTGTCGGTCTGACAGCGTTCTCTCTCTACATGGCGTATTTATCTCCTTTGAATTATTTGGATCTTTTGCATCGAGCTGCTATTCACCTAGGTTCATGGCAACCGATTGAGGGTCCAAGAGTCGGACACACTGGAAGCATGAGGTTGAACGGTATTTCGTAAAAGTGGACAAACCATAAATTCCAGTACTGCGCCATCCCCATGGAATGACTTCTGTTTGTATCCTGATGGGGAAACAGTTCAAATGCCGGATGGTCGTTGTTACAGAGCGAAAGCTTCCCACCTTATTCGCACAGTAGCTGCCCATCCGGAAAGTTCATGCCATAATACTTTTTTCGTCAGTGAAACACTCATTTTCAAAATCAACTGAATTTCTACAGAAAGTACTACAAAAGCCGAACAATTTGATAAATGTTATGTGTGTATTTGAATTCGTCCTCATATTTGTGCAATTCTGGATGCTAGTACTGACAAACGATTGGCAACATATTGTCACTTTCGTTCTGTTGATGTTCGCAAATTATCTACTGTTTGCCAAGCTGTTCAAGGACAAGGTACCCAAGTTGTTCAACAAAAAATTGACTCATGGTCTCTCAGATTATACTTAGCCGAATCTATGATCCCTCTCAGGAGGATATTTTACTGATGCATCAGCTTCATCAGGAAAGATGTACATTCTAATTATTCGATGGAGATGGATTATGTATATAGAACTCTGATAACTTTTATTTATTTTTTATGATTTTTCTTGCCTGTACTGTTTTACTTATACCTTGCCACGCACACAACTAAACGTAGAAGTGAAATCACTGGCGTCGAGGTGTCCAAGGATTCAAAGAGATTGTAAAACTGATAAAAATCTGCATGTGCATCAATTCGCACCAAAAATACGGTAAGAAAATTTTTGACGTGCGCAGACATTTATTTACGAACCTTTAAATAAGAAGTGTTTGAATAGCGGCGCGACTTATCGAGGAAATGAATTTAGAAACTTAAGTTAACTTTGGTAACCCCGACGACGGCGATTTCACCTCTTTAAAAGTATTTTTGATAAGGCGGTAAGATGTCGGAATCACCTTTTCCGATAGAAACGTCGATCCTAGAGCTTTGAAACGGCAGTTTCTCAAATATTAAATATTACCGAATTCAAAGATTCGAACTCCGTCCTTTAATTCGCTGCAATTTTTGCGTCTGTCTTTAGGTTTTTTACATCGAAATTGAAGAATTTTTGACCTGAAAATTAGAAGAAGGTGAAAAAATCAGCAAAATCATAAGCTATTAAATTGAATGTTTTGTCCTCGAGGACTACACGAAAGAGTTCTTTAGAGCACGTTTGTACAGAGCTTCAAGCGTCTACGTGCAAACAGATACGGTAAGCAGCGGCCGACTGAGAAACTTGCCGCGGTCAGATTTAAATAACGAAGTTTTGTGCATGCAACTTTAAAAAACGAATATATGCGAAATTTCATCAGCTTTTTTACTGCGTCGACTTTCTCATTTCTTTTGCGATCAGTTGGACAGTAAATAAAAACTGGTCGTGAAGGATTTTTTTGATAAAAATAGGAAAAGTTGCATAATCTTGGTTGTGGTAGAATGATGTCTCTGTTAAACATATCGATTTTGCATTAATATTAAAAATTAATGAAGACTATCAGAAGGTTTATTACTCTGCTTAACGGTTCATTGCATTTTTCTGATTCCGGATACATGTAATTTCCTTTAAAGATATATGTGATCGTTAAATTTATTTAATCATACGTCTGAATTTCTACCGGTTTGCGTTTCTGGCTCTGGATATCCTCCATGGATCACGGTTCAAATGCTGGAAAAGACAAGAATATCTGCTATTATGCGTTTCTGAAAACGTAAGAGTTGAGATTCAAACACGGCATTGCGTCCCGCGACGACTTCTCTGGCAAACCGTTTGCAATTAAATTTATTTCACCGGATTCTCCAAATTTTTCACATTTAATTCCAGTCAGTTCCAATTTAATTCACATTGTTTCCGTTTTTTTGCAAAGTTTCCAATTTTCTTCCGATTTAATTCAAAAATGGGTTTTGAATTAAATGGAACTAAATTTAATTCTATATTCCCAAAATTTAATTCCAAACGGTCGATTTTCCAATTTTATTCATCTTTTTTTCCGTTTACCTTCCAATTTCTTCAGATTTTATTTCAAACGGTTTGC
>LR564848.1:8173-30631 GCA_900536345.3 Caenorhabditis sp. 39 LS-2015 | reverse complement strand
TAACTGTGAACAGGTTACTGTAATCAATGTTGATGTTACTGAAGAAGATGTCGCTGCATTTCTAAATCGACAACTGGAAAATCGGGACGGATGTGGAAAAATGCGAACTGTGGATTTCTTTAGGGAACCTCCAGACTCACGTTTCGTTTATGATGACAGAGTCGAGCAAGCTTGGGATTCGGAAAAAATCACCGATGCGCTGTCCAGGTACCAATATCGAGACTTTCTATTGTATCTACATTCCCATTTTTCAGCTACGAACAAGAAGTTCCCGAGACAGAAGAGTACAATTCAAGACGATTGTGGAGGGAGAACCGTACCAATTTCATAGATGTCGTTACTCTTCCCGATCGGGACCCGAGCTTTCTAACTCTCCTCAAAGATCACAACATTTTAGAAGAACGAGGCAATTTTGCTTGAATAGTAACTTACTAATATTTTTTTGTTGTTGTAAACTTCATAATTTTGTCAAAATTGTTTATCTGCATTGCTAATAACACGTAATTTTTCTTGCTATTCTAATAAAACAATTTTTCATTTATTTTTTTTCTTGTCTAAAAAAGGTTGGGCCCGATGGTTCTACGACCCCAGAAACTGGAAGTTTAGTGTGCCAAGATGCGTTGAATTCAAACTTTTAAAGTTTTCAGGCTTTTTATATTTGTCTCCATTCAAATTCTGTTTTCAATACAAGGGACAAAGTGCCCTACACTCTTTGGATAGATCTTGTAGTCATCCAAGAAACTTCCCGTTTACTCATTCGAATATGTTGCATTGTCACTCATATCTATCAGTTCTATGGAGTCACAATTACCGATTAGAATGCTATTCAACTCTGTCATGTCTGCTGACAGTTGGCTGGAAAGAGAATATTGCAAACCGTCAGGGGTCATCGGTGGTGTAGGGCACAGTGAATCGATAAGTGAGGGGACGTGCAACATGCTGTACCATCTGCCGTAGAGAGATTAGGTCACGTCTCCATCCCTCCCCGCATTCATCGACTCCTAATGGCTGCCCGTCGGTTCCCAATATTCTCCTTCCCTCCAAATGTTGCTGAACGAATTCTGGATTACATTCCGATTGCAGAACTGTGAGTTTTGAGTTGGAATTGTTGCATTGTCACAATCAACTGAATATGTAGATTCGAGATATCTCTCTTGTCCAAACGCGCCTTTGTTCTGGTCAAGAATTCTTCAATGTTACGCTCAAAATTTGAAATTCACGTGGATTTATCAGCGTCACCCGAAGTGTATGCGTTCTCTGGGCATAACACAATCAACTGGCATTTCTTCGGCAAACGAGACTCCAGAAGACAGAAACTAGAAGATGTGGAGACACGGACTGTCAAAGTGTCTTCTGGAGAATTTGTTTTTTCCAAATTATCTCAAAATCGCTATGCCCTCAGTTCCGATTCCATTCAAGACATTCTCCAATTCATCCAGTACCTATCCTCTCTTTTCAACGAGAATGTTTGTTACCTAAACATTGATTCTGCTCAATTTCAAAATCTCAAAACGATCCAATCAATCGAAGCACTCAGAAAAAGTGAACAAGTTTACATTACGGAAGGGACTGTGAGTCATGAGGAGATGGTTCGAATGATCGAAGGATTCGAGTCGGACGTGTTGGATATATCCTGTGATCCCGGACCGAATTTCGACTATGATCGACCAATTTGCAATCGAATTATCGGAATCTACGCGGGTTCCTGGCTCAAGGGAACGAGACTGCTGAACCTTCACGGTGAACATGTTCATGTTATGAATGTCGATGTTACTGAAGAAGATATCGCTGCATTTCTGAATCTGCAGCTGGAAAATCGGACGAATATGATCACGGCGTTGTTTTTAAAAGAGACTTTAGAATCAGATTTCGTTTTTGACAACAGAATCAAGAAAGCATGGGATTCGGAAAAAATCACCGATGCGCTGTCCAGGTACCAATATCAATATAAAGACTTTCCGTTAAATTGATATACCCATTTTTCAGTTTCGAACAAGAACTTTCTGAGACAGAAGGGTATAATTCAAAGCGATTGTGGAGGGAGAACCGTACCAATTTTATAGATGTGGCAACTCTTCTGGATATCCCGAGCCGTGTAACTCTCGTGAAAGATATGAGCATTTTGGAAGCTAACGCGACAATCTTTTCCAGTTAATAATTGAAAAGAAAACACTTGGAAAATACGTTTTCCGTGAGATTTAAGAGAAACGACATTTCGCAACCAAAATTGTTTTCTCGATTTTTAAAAAACAAATTTTTGTTTTTTTTTATGCTATTTTAAGTTGGAAAATCAACAAAAAAACACTTCAAAAATCCGTTTTCCGTCAAATTTTAGAGGTACGACATTTCGCAACCCCAAAACACTTTTTGGAAAAAATTAATTTTTTTAAAACAAATTTTAGTATTTTTTGAAGGCGAAAAACACAAAAAACACAACAAAAACACATGTTCCGTCAGATTTGAGAGGTACGACATTTCGCAACCAAAATTTTTTTTTCATAATTTTGATTTTTTTTGCATTTTTTGTGGTATGTTAAAAAATGAAAAACCAAAAAACACTTGGAAAAAAACGGTTTCTGTCAAATTTTAGATGTACGACGTTTCGCAACCAAAGTTTTTTTTCTGACTGAAAATTTAATTTTTTTTTTGATTTTTTGCCTATTTTTTGTTCTTTTTTAACAAGATAGAAAACCAGAAAACACTTCAAGAATCAGTTTTCCGTCAAATTTGAAATATACGACGTTTCGCAACCAACATTTTTTTTCTCGATTTTTTGATTTTTTTTGCTATTTTTTATGCTTTTTACAGTTGGAAGAAAACCAGAAAAAACCACGTTTTCGTAAATCTATACTTCTCGTAAATCGACACATAACCGTTTTTTTTTAAATTTGAATAAAAAAATGATGTTCAGACTACTTTACTAAATCGTTATCGTTATTATAAGAGATAAATGATTATTTACAGTATCCGCAAGTCTTCGGGCATTGGGTTTTCATCATATCTCTGCAAAAATTTGAAACTTTAAGGAGTTGTCCATAGAGCGGACTTACTTGTACAGACTGTTATTGCATAGCGACGCGTTCGCTGCACAATCCGATCTTCCGGTATTCGGATTGACCAAATCTTGACATGTTGGCGTCCCGGAGCCTATAAAATGGGTACCATATGCCTACAGTAATCCTGGGACAACTTACAGTATCTAGATAAATTTTTTCATAGAATTTTTGTAAAATTTTAATTTTCGAATTTTGTTCAATTTTTCAACAGAATTTGTGGAAAAAATGTTTTTTATGAAATCTCTCCATTTCAAATTGTTGGAGATTGCGAAACGTCGGGGTTTGATGTACAACATTTTTTATTTTTATTTTTTTTGTTTTGTTTTTTTCGTGTTTTCTTACAAATGATAATAAATTTCAAAAAATTTATCGATTTAAAAACAAAAATTCCGAATTTTTTTTAAAAATCTGCTAACATAGTTGAAATTGTTGCCAAAAAATTTATAAAAATTCGAGAAAAATTGTTGATTTTTCAAAAAAAAAATTTTTTTTTGGTCATTTTTTTCTCATTTTTTTCCGAATTTTTATTTTAACATTTGTAAGAGCTTTTTATTTGAATAATTTATAAATTTGTAATTGTTATCAAAAAAATCTCAGAATTATTGATTTTTCAAAAAAATGTTTTTATGGTAAATAAAATTTTTTTTTAGAATTTTTATTTTAAAACCTGCTAAAATATTGTATAAAATTGGGTTTCAAATTTGAAATTCTCATTGAAAAATTCATAAAAATTTGAAAATAATGTCAAATTATTGATTTTTCAAAAAAAAAAAATTTCGAAAAAACAATTTTTTGGTTAAATTTGAAATTTTTTTAAAAATTTTTATTTGAAAATTTGCGTAGGTTTTGTATAAAAATTGGTTTTAAATTTGCAATTTTTGTCAAAAAAATCATTGAAAATTATGTCAAATTATTGACTTTTCATTAAAAAAAAAATTCCTCAAAAATTCACATTTTTTTTAATTTTTTTGTCAATTTTTTTCAACAATTTTTAGAGCAACTTACAGTATCCACAAGTCTTTGGACACTCGGATTCCATCATCTTCTTGTAAGCACTATTGTTACAGTATGCCTTCATCGACGGACAATCACTTTTCCCGTTGGGACCCACTTTATCGGCGCATTGGCTGCCGGTATAACACTGATTCGATGGACAACAATCCCCAGAAGTGATAAGAGTGTAACCCGATGGACACAGACCCATAAGTGCCGCTGGAAATGGTTGGGTTGGATTGGGGTGAATTAGGGTGGATTTACGTGGTGAATTTGAAAAATTTTGATTAAAAAAAATTCGAAATTTTTTTTTGTTTTATCGATTTTTACATACATTCAAAAATTAATTTAAAAAAAGGGAATTATGAAATTTTAGATTTTTATATCAAAATTAAAAAAAAAATTCAAAAATTAATTTTTGCAAGTTCAAAAAATTGAAATATATTTATTTTTCATAATTTAATTTGTTAAAAATAAATTTTGAAAAACTCAAAAAAAAATTTAAATATGAATGAAAAAATAAAAAAAATTCAAATTTTTTTTAAATTCAGAATTTTTATAGTTTTTGTGCTTTACTTTTAAAAATTTTTAATTTGAAAAATAAATTATTTTTTTGATTTTTACGTCAAAATTTAAAAAAAATCAAAAAATTCAAAAAAAAAATATTCCATTTTTTCTCGTTTTCGTTCCGTAAGTCTATCCTAAAATGTGATGTGACAAAAATTTTAATTCAAATTTAAATTTAAATAAATAAAATAAACTAACGTGAAGTATCCACTCGACACAGTGTGTCGGCAGCCGAAACACCCACCAAAACAGCGACAAAAATCAATAATTTGCACATTTTTTCTCGAATTTCGAAAAAATTTCTAGATAACAAATCAGTCTTGACACCCAATTTTATACGGAACTTTTACACCTGTTCAAATAAAAAAACCAAAAAAAATTTGAAAAACTTGACCAAAAAAAAAATTTTTTTCGAAGTTTTTTTTCAATTTTTTCCGTTCAAATTATTTGTTTTAAAGTGTGAACAAATCAAATTTTTCGAATTTTTGAGCGTTTAATCGGCCAAAAAACCAGAACATTGATGTCATTTTTTTGTATTTGATTAGCTGCTGATCGCGATGGGAGGAAGTTGATTTTTTGGTTTTTTTTTCAAATTTTTAAATAATTTTTTTATTTATAAAAATTAGAGATAACTGACTTATGAGCAGTTATGAATATTCAATTCATGAATTATCAATTATTCCAACAACAAAAAACCACCGAAAAATCGACAAAAACGACAAAATTCATCAAAAAATGCAAAAAAATCAAAAAAAAAATTGAAAATTTCGTAAAAATGCGAGATTTTGCAACCCCGACGTTTCGCAACCATAAATAAAATTCCTGGAATTTATTTTCTGATATTTATTAAATAGTCCGACGTTTCGCAACCAAAAGATTTCGCTTCACAACTTCACAGCAACGATTTTTTTCAACATGGAGTTTAGAATTCGGAATTTAAATTTTATGAAAAATTAAATGAAAAATCATGTTTTGATGTGCGACGTTTCGCAACCAAAGAACTTTGCATTTTGACCCCAAAACACATCAACTTCCTTCCAAAAAAAAAATCGCGACGTTTCGAAACATGAAAACAATGGATTGGAATAGCGACATTTTGAAGTCGCGCCGCGCCGTTCAAAAAAATCAATAATTCTAAAAATAAAATCAAGTCAGTTCAAAATTCATTGTTATTATTATAATCGTTAATTATTATCAAAATATACACAAAGTTCAAAGACGACAACGCGTAGACTTATTGATTTATCGATTGGTTATTGATCGATTGATTATCGATCGACTGGCCGTCGATCGATTGCTCGGCAACCGATTGATTATTGTTCGACTTGTTCTTGTTCTTCTTCTTTTTCTTCTTCGGCGCCTTCACCGGCTCGGCCACTTCCTCCATCTGCACCTCCACTGCCGCTACCATTGCTGCTGCCGCCGCCGCCGCTGCCATCGCATTCTCCTTCTCCTCTTCCGCAGCAATTTCTCGGTCTATTTCGGCTTCTGAAAAAAATTGAGAAGCATTGTTATCAGTTGATCGGTATCTAGCTTATCAATGAGCTGTTTATTGTAAGTGGGAAAAATTTTTTTGAAAGAAATTGAAAAATTTAAAAAAAAAAATTTTTGGTCAATTTTTAAATTATTTTTTTCAGAATTTTCATTTGAAGAACTGTAAAAGTTCCGCATGAATTTGAGTGTTAAATTCAACTTTATTATCAAAAATGGAAATTTCGAGAAAAAAGTCAAATTATTGATTTTTGTGGCTGTTTTGGTGGGTTTTTTCTTCTGATTTTTTTTTATTTATTTTTGTGATTAAAATTCTGAAATTTTTGAATTTTTGTTAATTATCTTTCAGAAAAAACCCTCCATTTCAGACGCTAATGCCTTGAATTAAAATTTTTTTTTTTTTAAATTTAATTTTTTGTATTTTGAATTTTTCGTTTTTTGTTAGATTTTTAAATTTAAAAACTTATAATTTACAATAAAAATTATTTGCAACAATTTTCCATATTATTTTGAAAAAAAAATTCTATTTATCTCGAAATTTGAATTTTTTTCAAAATTATCAAATTTAAAAAAAAATCAAAAAAAAATTTTTTTTTTTGAAATTTTTTAATTTTTATATCAAGTTTGAAAATAAATCATCACAAATTTTAAAAAAGTAAAAAATTGGAAATTTTCTGGAAAACAATTTTTTCTAAAAATTTCGTTTTTTTTTGAAAATTGATTTTCAATTCGGAATTTTAAATTTTTGAAATGTTTTGAAATTCAAAAACTCATCATTCAAAATCAAATTTTAAATTTTAAAAAATTAAAAAATTTCGGAAAAACAATTTCAAAAAAAATTTCGATTTTTTTTCAATTGTTTCTTGAAAATCACGTTCTATTTTCAGAAATTTTAAATTTCAGAATGAAATCACATAACAAAATCGCCTCGTTTCTGGTTTAAAAATTGAGTTTTTTTTCAATTTTTTTTTGAAATTTTCTCACCTTCTCTCTTGCGATCCTCATCCCACTTGGCGCACGTCTTCTTCACATTCGCCAGCATCTCGCACATCTCATTCGCCCCGCCGACGACTCGATCCATCAGAATTTCTACTTCCCGATCGTCGGCCATCTCCACATCAGCCACTTGGATCTTCTCGGCTTCCGGCGCCTTTTCCACCACTTCCGGCTCCTTTTTCTCGACTTTAGGAGCCTCGACGACGACCTTTTTCTCGTTTTGCTTGGCGAATCGATTGTGATACGGATTGTAGGCGGGACGGAACTTTTTCGGCATGTTGAGGAGCTGCAAATTTTTTTTGAATTGTTTAGTGAAAAACTAGCGGCGGAGAGAGGTGAAAACTAAATAAATAACAAAAATGAGTGAGAATGACAAGAAAATGGTTGAAAACAATGGAAAATTCAATGTTTTGGCGGGTAGATCAAAACCAGTTGATAAATTTCTTGGAGCGAATATGCGATGTTGCTCGCGGAAAATACGCGCCGAACGATAGAAGCAGCGAGAATATCACAGCCCTGCGAGCTGTCGACAAGAAAGTGCGCGTGGCGCAGTGCCTAGTTTGCAGTTTCATTTTGCCATCCCAAGTTCAATCCCAGCGCTGGTAAAACGTTTTTGCAATGTGTTCACGTTAATTTTATGGCTCCAATAGCCGATTTTTCAGCCGTTTTTCAGAGGGAAACTTTTTTTATTGTTGAATAGTATTCAATTTGCATCAATAATCCAGAAAACACTTCCCCGAAAAACGCGAAACTAGGCCATGTTTCCCGGAGCCAATTTTCTCAAAATAAAACTGTAATTCGTCATTCGAATCATTTCCCGAGTGAGCGGTGCGGTTATTGTCATCCTGAATGCGGCGAATGCGCAGGGACAAGTTGGAGGTATGTGTAACAAGGGAAGAAAACGGCCCCGAAGAGAGAACGTGGGCTAGACTTTTTATATTGCTTGTATACAATCTATAGGTACTCAATATTTCATTCAATTTGCAGAAATAGTACAAAATCCGAAAAAATTGAATTATCCATATCCACAGCAGAACTCCGCCGTACCACCGTACTCTGCCAACACGTCGGCGTACGGTTTGATACCCTGAGCCATTTGAGTGGGGACTCCGCACACGAATCCATCCATCTCGGTGCTTTCGCAACTGTAACAAACGGAAACATCAGCACTTGCTCGGAAAGATAACTCACTCAGCTGTGTAGAATGCATATCCCATCGGAGCTGCTGAGTTTAGTTGGAAGTACGCGCATTTTCTGAAATGTTCTTTGATGATTGAAAGGAAAACAGAGAATAGGATAAATATCTGTACTTGTTGGGTGATTCGACGGGTTCTCCTGACGCCCAGCTCATCGCGATTTCGGTTTGCTTTCCGGGCCATTGGTAAATGGTTAACCACGATGGGTTCGACCACTGCCACGACTGCTTGCCATAGCAGTACGTGGTATTCAAATCCGCACCCACACACTCTGAATCTTTCTCCAATCCGAACCAGATCTTGCCCTGGACTCCCCAGCGTAAGTTGAGGAAGTAGTACGTGTAAAATCTCATTCCACTTGTATCGTTGAGTATACCATTGACTCGTTCATCGAACAGCATTCCACCGAATTCCTCGCATACCTCTTTTGCCTTTGGTTGGGTTATTCCAGGCGCAGTGAACGGTTGGAAGCACATTCCAGATTCGGCTTTAAGTATCCCGCGGTTAGCGTTCGGCATGAACCACATGGGGCACCCCAAAACGTCATTATAGTATTCTTCGGTCTCATCCACTGAAAAACTCAAGTTTCCGTGTATTTTTAGTCATCAAAAACTCACAGTAATTTAGCACCTTGTAGTATTTCTCTGTGGTGATTACGCTGAAGAATATGCGTCTCATACCTGTTGCTATGCGTGGATAAGGAAGCTGTAAATGGATAGTTGCGAAACGTTACGGCGCTTGCCGGACACTCACGTAGTAATTTCCATTGAGCAACTGTTCAGTTGTGTAGCTGCAAGACTTGTTGGTCAACGGCAGCTTTATTACCATTCGCGTTCCATCAGTTGCAGTTTTCTTGTCCAGCAAGGAGAGGTCACCGACCTGATACATGGTGCAATTGGTACTTCCATCCACCAAATGCGCGATCACACATTTGAATTCGTTGTAGCAAGCTGTCATGCACTCCTCCCATGATCCAACGACTGCCTCCATAGGTTTTCCCAAAAGAGTTGGTCCGGGTTGAGCAAAGATTTGCACCATGGTCATGCTGCAGTTTGCATCGCAACCATCGGCGTATGGACGGTTGAATGACCAGTTTCCACAAACCAGATTGTCCTCTACGATACGATCGACTGAAAGTTAGAGGTACTTTTGGTATTGGTCACTGACGACGTACAGTAGGTGATAGTCCAGCCATCTTCCGAAGTGTCAACTTTCCAGAGTGATTCTTGCGTATTGTTAGGGTAAAGTGGCTAAAAAAAATTTTGATTTGCTGGGATGGATGGGATGGAAATAAATTCTCAACTCACATAAGTCCTTCCATTAAGAAGAAGTGGTAAGTTGAGTTCACAAGCTGGTTGATCAGTGTACACCCGAAACGCCACTTGCCCCTCTCCTCCTGACGCATTATTCTTAACCGCACACACAGAACCGTATGGAAACAGGTTACACGGCTCTCCATCCGCCACTTGACTTGCCAGAATGCACTGATCATCCGCTTCGCACTTCTGCACGCATTCTTCGAAACTCTCCACTGTCACACTACTCGAACCGTTCAACGATTCGGGTTCTCCAGCGATGATACCGAATTTGTAGGTGGGTTCCTATTAAAAAAAAATTTCAAGAAATCCAGGATATACTCACATGGTTCTCCGAATCGGTTTGCTCTGTAACACTTAAAAATAGCAGCAGGGCACATTGAAGCCATATCATGGTGGTGGAGCTCGATAGTGAGAGAGAACTGAGGGGGAACGCATGCTTTTATGGTAAGGTTTTATGATCCACTTCCTTGTCTAGTCAAACATGGTAAATCGTGGGATGGTTCCCACGAGTAACTTTTACACCATAAAGACAATGTTTCGTTTTGTTTTTTTTGAAAGGATGTCGTCAGTATTTTCATAAAAATTTTCAATGTGCTTAAAGAATCCGAATCAAGACGCCCCGCAAATTTATAAATTCTTTCAGCGACTATACTGTATCAACAATACTGAAAATCGCTTTTAATAATTGACACCTCACTTCAACTTAAAGATACACGGAAACTAGCGTTTTTCAGTGGATGAGACCGGCATGGTACAGCTATGGGATGTCCCATGTACTTCATGCCGAACGCTGAACGCGGGTTGCTTAAAGTCGAATCTGGAATGTGCTTCCAACCGTTCACTGCGCCTGGAATAACCCAACCAAAAGCAAAGGAGGTATGCGAGGAATTCGGTGGAATGCTGTTCGATGAAAGAGTCGCTGATATGCTCAACAATACAAGTGGAATGAGATTTTACACGTACTACTTCCTCAACTTACATTGGGGAGTCAAGTCTCCGGCCAAGATCTGGTTCGGATTGGAGAAATATCCAGAGTGTGTGGGTGCGGATTTGAGTACCACGTACTGCTATGGCAAGCAGTCGTGGCAGTGGTCGAACCCATCGTGGCTAACTATTTACCAATGGCCCGGAAAGCAAACCGAAATCGCGATGAGCTGGGCGTCAGGAGAACCGGTCGAATCACCCAACAATTACAGATATTTATCCTCTTCTCTGTTCCCTTCAATCATCAGAGAATATTTCAGAAAATGCGCGTACTTCCAACTAAACTCAGCAGCTCCGATGGGATATGCATTCTACACAGCTGAGTGAGTTATCTTTCCGAGCAAGTGCTGATGTTTCCGTTTGTTACAGTTGCGAAAGCACCGACACGGACGGATTCGTGTGTGGAGTCCCCACTCAAATGGGTCAGGGTATCAAACCGTACGCTGATGTGTTGGCAGAATACGGTGGTGCGGCGGAGTTCTGCTGCGGATATGGATAATTGATTTTTTTTATATCTTGTACTATTTTTGCGAATTGAATGAAACATTGAGTACCTACAAGCAGTTTAGCTCAAGTTCCCTCTTCCTGAGCTAAACCTAGCACCGCTTTGTTCCTTTACACGTACCCTTTCCCCCTTACGTGTAGCTTTCCATGTAGCCTATTTTCTTTATAAAACTTGGGCATCCAGGCCCTGATTCCAGGGTGGAATAGTTGATCACTATCGCCAAGTCCCTTACGTGTAGCCTTCCCTGTAGCCATCCCGCCGTTTCACTGCCTGCGTCTCTCGCTTTTCGACCTCTCTCGTCCGGAGGCTACGGCGTTCTTTATTTTTTGTTTTTGATGTAAATAACTGGCAAATCGTCAGCAATTACGTATTTTTTCACGTTTTACACGTATTTCGAGAGGTTTTTGTGGGCGAGGGCCATTTTATAGAATTTCGAGATTTTTTCGATTTTTTCTTTGAAATTTTTTGTTTTTTTTCCGAATTTTTTCCTTGCGTTTTTGAGCAATTTTCTCGTTTTTTTGTGGATTTTTTGTTGCTTCACGACATTTTTAGGTGTTTTGAACATTTCAAAAAATTTTCAAATCCACGTAAATTTGGAAATTTCAGCGGCAATTTTTAAAAGGAATTTTTCAATTTTGAAAGAAAAAATTTCAAATTTTTCAATTTTGAAAGAAAAAATTTCAAATTTTCCAATTTTTGTAATTTTTAAAAATTATTCTAATTTAAATATTGAAATTTTAAAAACAAAATTGAACATTTAGCATGAAAATCAATAAATTTGAAATTTGAAGTTTTTGAAATTTTTAAAAATTAATTTCAAAAAATCAATTTTTCATTCAAAAAATTACAGATTTTTCAAAATATTTTTCAGCATTTTTATAAAAAATGCGATTAAAGTTTGAATGCTTTTAAAATTAAATTCAAAATTTTAAAAATTAAAAAATTAAAAAAAATTAAAATATTTTTTTTCCGAAAATTTTCTCCTCGATTTTTTTCGAATTTTTAAAAAATTTTCGTTTAATTTTCCCTTTTTCTCATATTTTTTTTCACTCCCACTTTGCATTTTCTCTCAAAATTTAAATTATTTAATGTTCTCAAATTTTCAAATTTCCCAGCCGACCGCAATGTTGTCTCGTCGTCTGCTCCTCCCCTCCTTTCGCACTCTCTCCACCTCATCGGCTCTCAATTCGGAGATTAGTGTGAAAGAGGAACGTCCGTACGTGTACCATGTGAAGCTGAATCGTCCGCAAAAGTTGAACACGTTTACGATGGACATGTGGAAGTTAGTTGAATGATTTTTTTTTTGAAAATTCAAAAAAAAAAACATTAAGGGACTTCAAAAAAGCCATCGACGGACTCGCCGACGATCCGAAGTGTCGATCGATAATTCTTTCCGGAGAAGGAAAAGTGTTCTGCGCTGGAATCGATTTGGCTGCCGGACTGACGGATATTCTGAAAATAATTCAAGATGATCAGATGGAAATCGGACGGAAAGGACGACAAGTTCGCAGATTCATCGGACAAATTCAGGACTGTTTTACGGCTGTTGAGGTGCGCTTTTTTCAATTTTTTTCGAATATTCGAATAATTTTTCTGTTCAGAAATGCCCGAAACCCGTCATCGCCGCCGTCCACTCGCACTGTCTCGGAGCCGGAATCGATCTGATCACCGCTTGCGATATACGCTTGGCAACCGCCGACGCCAATTTTTCGATCAAGGTGAGGAGGTGAATTTTGGGTGGAATCGAGCGATTTGGCCAAAAAAAAGAGCGAAAAATGCGGCGATTTGTCGTCGAAATTTTTAACTTCTGGACGAACGTGTTTTCAGGGACTTTTTTACATTAAAAATGCAAAATTTAACATTGTGCACAATTGTGCTCTGCGACTTCCTCGCGAAAACCCTAGTTTTGTTGGAATTTGGCAATTTTTTTCGGTGAAATTGAATAAAAATTGAAAAACCATCAGAAACGTAACTTGAAAAGTGAAAAAAACCCCCCGAAAATTGACGCATTTTCCAAATTTTGGAAACAAAAATTTGCAAAATGAATTCTGCTGCAGTTTCCGAAATCATGGCCGAAATTTCGAAAAATTAAAAAAAAAAATTCAATTCTTGTAAATTCAAACTTTATTTGCAATTTGTAATTCTTTAGTTTGTAAAAAAAATTCTCATAAATATATTCGAATAAAACTGCGACGTAAATATCCTACACTTTTTGGCAGTCGTTGAAAACGCGCTCCACCGAACTGCTATTTTAGGCGGGAAATTTGAAAAAATATTTTTTCGTTGAAGTTCCGTTCTCACTATTCGAATGTCGTGAATATTATCATGTACGTCTCCCCCAGATTAAACTTTTTCATAAGGTTTTCGACTAAAATATTGAAAAAATCACACAAAAACTCATGACAAGAAATGTTTTTTCTCGCCAAAACAGTGGATTTTGTTGCGAAACCCGGGAAGATCGGGTTCCAGAAGCGGTTTTCGCGAGCACCACAACATTTTTTATAGACAGTTCTATATTTCCGCATAGGCTGATCATAAAACTTTGCGATAAAAAATAAGACATCGAAATATGTTCTTCCTCAGTTATTGTAATGCCTAAATCGATCGCAATAAACATAATTTACATCACAAAAATAACTTTTAGTACTTATTGCGCCGAATACGTCCAGAAATTGATGAGAACCTACTTTCCACATCGACTTTCCGAAGGAAATTAATTTTTTGAAAACACATAATTCAAATTTCCCGCCTAAAATAGCAGTTCGGTGGAGCGCGTTTTCAACGACTGCCAAAAAGTGTAGGATATTTACGTCGCCGTTCGAATAAACTGAATTAAATTTTTGAAAATTTACTAAAATATACACGTAACCACAAAATAAAATCACGGAAAATATATGGAAAAACTACAATAACAAAAATTGAAAAACAGTCAAAAAACGATAAAAATCCCGAAAATTGGACGAATTTTTCAAATTTTGAGAACAAAACTTCTTTGAAAAACTTAATCGAAATCGTGGCCGGAATTCCCAGAAATGTAAAAAATAAATCACTCAACCCTCTAAATTTCCAGGAAGTCGACATTGGCTTGGCTGCGGACGTCGGCACCCTGAACCGCATCCAAAAAATCGTCGGAAACGACAGCTGGACCCGCGAAGTCGCCTTGACCGCCCGTGATTTCGGCGCCGACGAAGCCCTCAAATTCGGCCTCATCTCGAGAATCGTCGACGATCGTCGCGCACTTCTGGAGCATTCCGTTGATTTGGCCGCCCGTATTGCCGAGAAATCGCCGATTGCCGTTCAGGGAACCAAGGAGACATTGAACTACGCCCGAGAGCACTCGACGGAAGATTCGCTGAATTTCATCAAAACCTGGAACATGAGCCAGTTGCTGTCGACGGATTTGATGAATAGTGCGATGGCGGCGATGAACAAGCAGAAGGCCACCTATGAAGATGTCTAGGCAGCAGTAAATTGCAATGAAGCGAATTATCGATTTTTCGGTAGAAACATCGATATTGCTTCATTTAGCCCAAGATGAATAGCCAAAGAAGTCAAATAAATATAAATATTCTTAAAAATGATGTGCAGTGTGAAAAATTAAATTTTTGTATTTATTTGTGAAAGTATTTATGTAAATTTAAAAAAATTTAATTGAAATTTGAGCAGATTTTTTGAATTTGATGTTTTTTCGGTTTTCGGTTTGCACCGATTTTTTCTTTATTTTTAGTTTTAATTTTGATTTTTCTGTTCAGAAAATCAATAATTTTTGCATTTTAATTAAATTTTTTGAAAATTTGACGAAAAAATTAAAAATTAAAAAAATCATTTTTTTTCTAAAACTGATTTTCATTTAGTTTTTTAAAAAATTTTTTGTTAACATTTATTTTCAGTTAAATTTCAATTTTTATTTTTAAAATTCAAACTTTTTTTTTTATTTTTTTATCAATTTCTAATTTTTTTCTTATCCAGTTTGGTTTGTAAATGGTTTTTTCGTGTTTTCAAAAAAAATTAATTTTAAAAAATTGGTTTTTCAAAAATTCAAATATTTGAAGAAAAAAATTGGAAATTTAAAAAAAATTAATTTTTCCTTTCGGATTTTTTTAGTTAGTTAGTTTTTTTTAAATTAATTTTTAATCATCTCAATTTGCGATTTTTACCTTTTTGAAAATTTTTCTTTAATTCAGCTCGTAAATATTTTTTTTTTAATTTTTTCAAAAAAAAATAATTTTAAAAAAATATTTCCAAACAAAAAAATCCAATTCTAATTTTTGAAAATTTAGTAAAAATACGCACACAACCACAAGATAAAATCACGGAGAATATAGGGGAAAAATCACAGAAAATCGGGAAAAAATAAAATTTCAAGGTGACACATGGTGGGGGGAAATGACTACAATTTGACATGTAATTTATGCATTTTTAATTTTTTTTTTTAATTTTAAAATTTTTAAAAATGGGATTACAGTACTTACAATAAGTTTGGGTTAAATTACTGTAAAAATGAGAATTTTAATTTAAATTCCAAAAAAAATTAATTTAAAAAATTAAAAAATCCCAAAAAATTATGAAATGGACGGTAAAGCATGGCGAACATTTTTTAAAACGCAGAAAATTTTTAAAAAAAATTTAGAAATAATATATTCATTTTCTCGATTTCTCCGTCGAGTTCTCAGTTTTCGATTCTGTCGTCGTAGTGATTTTCTCGGATTTTTCGGATTTTTCCGTCGTTGCCGGCTTTAAATCCACTTTTTCGTCTAAAAAAAAATAAAATAATTTTTTTTTGATTTTAAATTCTTCAAAAACTGTTTAAAAAATTAGAATAAATTTCGGGCGAATTTTGAGAATTTCCTGGAATTTTCAAAAATTAAAAATTAACCTTTCACCACTGAATCCGCCGGTTTTCCGGTTGACGTCTCATTTTTCGAATTTTCTTCCGGTTTTTCCGTATTTTTGTCGGTGGTTTCATCGGTTTTCATGGCAGCTGTCGCCGCCGGATTTTCGATTTTCGTCTGAAATTTAGGATTGATTGAAAATTTGGATTGGAAAACTTTTTCAATGATTTTCAAAGTTTTTGAATATTTTTTTTTGAATAAAATAAAATTAAATTTCAAATTTAGTTGATCACTTCTAAAAAAAATTCCAAAAAATTTTTTTGATAAAAAAAAAATTTAAAATTGCAATTTTCTAAAATTTCGCATTTTTTAAAAGACCAAAATTAAAGAATTTCGATTTTTTGCATAAAATTTTGAAAAAATGTGTTAATTTTTTTCTAATTAAAAAAAAAACAAATTTCTTAGACGTTGTGCTAATTCTTTAAAAGTTTTAAAAAACAATTTCAATCGTTCAAAAAAATTCCTAATTTTTTTATTTTTAAAAATGAAATTTTTAATTTTTCGTTTTTTTTCCAAAAAATTGACAAAAAATAAAAAATTTTACTTTTAAAAAGCTTTTTTAAAATTCAAGTAAATTTTTTTTCCAATTTCAATTTTGAACTCAAATTTTTACAATTTTTAATTTTTTCTAAATTAAGTCAGATACGAATTAAAAATTGCAATTTTTTTGAAGTTTTTCAATTTTTTCAGTTCAATTATTCAAAAAAAAAATTCCAATTTTTCATTTTTTTTTCGAAAAATTGCTAAAAAAAAACAAAGCTAAAAAATTTTTTTAAACCAAAAATCCGCAAAAATTTTTAAATTTTTAAAAAAGTAAATAAAATTTGAAAAAAAGGAAAAGTTTAAAATTTAAAAATTAAATTTTACATTTTTTTCTTTCGACTTTCAATTTTTAATTTGAAGAAATTTTGATTTAAAAAAAAGAAAAATTGTGTTCAATTTAAAAAAAAACAACTTTTTGCAATTTTTTAAAATTTTATTATTATTTTTTTTATATCCTGCCAATTTCCTTCAAAGTTCCATAAAATTTTCCAATTCCTCCCCACCTCATTCCCGTGTCCGTCAATCATGCTCGCCGTCTCCGGTACCTTTTTCTGCTTGTCTTCCGTCAAATTTGCCGCCGGATTCGTATGAATTGTGGTAGAGTCAAAAGGGGCGGAGCTTGCAGTGGTAGTCGTCGGAATGTCCACTGGAGCCTTGGCCGGGTGCATTGCGTCAAAGTAGAATTCCTGAAAAAATGGAAAATTAACAAAAAAAAATAAAATTAACAAAAAAAAAATATTTTCGGGGGTGCAAAATAATTTATTTAATAATTTAATTTAATTTAATTCCATTCAATTTTTTTTGATTTTTCGATTAAAAAATTAAATTCCGCAATTTTTTGGGGATTTTTTGGGTATTATTTCGTGCAAAAAAAACCGAGAAAAAAACGTGGTGGGTGGAAAAAAAAGCGGAAAAGCAATATCGATCGAGGACGAATTAATTAGACTGGGACGTTGAGTGGCGGAAGATTAATGCTATGCATCGAGTCAAAGAAATAAACCTTGAAAGTGAAGGCGAGCAGGAAGTGGAGCATCACGACCGTCACGATGGTTCCCAGGGAGATCTGGAGAAAAATATTTTTAATTAAAAAAAAATTTCATTGAGAATTATAAAAATTAATTGGAAAAATTTGGAAAGTTTTTCAATGGTTTTTTATTTGAAAAGAAAAATTAATTTTTAGATAATTTGATAATTTTGATAATTCAACATTTTTTACAATTAAAAAATCGTAAAAATTGCAAATTAAATTCTAAAAATTTTAAACTTTATTTAAAAAATTCGAAATTATATTCCAAAAATTAAAAATTATATCCAAAAAAAATTAAACATTTTTTTAAAACTTAAAACTACATTTTTAAATTTTTAAATTAAAAAAAAAAGATTTTTTCAATTTATTTTTAAAAATTTCCAAAATTTTGAGAAAAATCCATTTTTCCTTCGAAATTATCAAATTTTTCAAAAAAAAAGTTACAAATCACTTTTTTTTTCAAATTTTCCAATTAATTACTATAATTTTCTAAATTTTAAAAATCCATTTTCACTCAAAATCATTAAATTTTTATGTGAAACTTAATTTTTTTTTTAATTTTTCCAAATTTTCAATAAATTCCTATAAATTTAAAAATTGAAAAGTGGAACGTTCAATTAAATTTTCTGTTTTTTCACGAAAAAATTTAAAAACATAATTTTTCAATATTAAAAAAAAAAAAGAAAAAAATATTTTTCACTTAAAAAAAATTATATTTCATTCTAAAATTTAAAAGTAAAAATAAAAAAAATAAAAAAAAACTGTCTCACCATTTTGTTGCCATCATTCTGGACGGCTGGCCAGATGGCTCTGGCCAAAACGGTTCCCGAGAGTCCGACAGAGACGAAAATGAGAGCCCAGCGGAACCAGCCAATGTCGATGATCCAGAGGAACTGAAAAATATTTTTTAATAATTTTTAAAATTGAAATTTTAATTTTTAAAAATAAAATATTATTGATGATATATTGATTTTTATTTGTGAAATTTAAAAAAAAATTAATCAAAATTTTTGAAATTTTTGAAATCAAATTCTGTAACGTTTCTGTAATTTTTGGAGCATTTTCCAGAAAATTTCCGCCAAAATTAAATTTTTTCTCAAAATCCAAAATTCAAAAAAAAAAAAAAAAAAACTCACAGTGACCGGAATAAAAATAGCCAGGGAGTATCCGTACAGACAGACCAGATCCACGTACGGGTGCATCATTTCGCTGCGGCGGTTCCAGAGCAGTCCGTAGAGTAGGAGCGGCACAATGACGACGTACAGGAAGATGATGGTCGACGCCGAGGTGACTGGAAAATTTTAATTTTAAAAAAAATTTGATTTTCACTGAAAATTTTTCAGTTTGAAAAAATCGATAAAAATTATTAATTTAAAAAAATTAATTTTAATTTTTATCAAAAAAATATTTTTTACATTAAAAAATTAAAAAAAAAAAAAAAAAAAAAAAAAAATTAAAATTTTCAAAATAAAAAAAAAACAAAGAAATAAGGAAAATAAGCAAAAAAAATTAAAATTCAAAAATTAATTTTAAAAAAATTAAAAATTCTTTTTCAAAAATCTTCAAAAATCTTTTTCATTCTGATTTTCACTAAAAACTCAATTTCACATTTTTACGTAATTTTTCCCATTTTTCAAAAAAAAAATTAAATTCTTAAAACCCACCCATTCGGAAATCCGATCCATACGTTCCCTTGGCTCCGTCGTTTTCGATGAATTGAGCCAAATTTCCGAAAATTCCAATGGCAAAGACGAGCGTCACCGACACCCAGAATGGTCCTGAAAATTGGAAAATAACGCAAAAAAAGAATTATTTGAAAAAATATATAAAAATCACTAGAAATTAGGCGAAAAATTTGAAAAAAAATCCAGATTTCTAAAAACTTGAATTTTCCGATTTTGACAATTACGAAAATTGCCAAAAATTATTTTTCTTGACCATGAAAATTCAAAATTTGAACTTAATATCTAAAAAACAAATTTTCGCGATTTTGTTTTTCAATTTTCGAAAAAAAGTTGAAAAATTAAATTTTTCGAAATTTCGATAAAATTAAAAAATAAATTAACTAAATTTTGTGACAAAATTCAGATACATTATTTATTTTTGAAACAAAATAAATAAATAAAATACCCACCCCAAAGATCCGGAATCGGCTGGAGAAAGTCCTGGATGTAGTTGCGATGCGTCGGAACAACGCTGTTCAGGAGACGTTTGACGACCTAAAAATGATGAAAAATGAAAAATTCATTTATTGGACCAGAAATTAATTTTTAAAAAAAATATAGAAATTCTATAATAGAATGATTCAAAAATTTGAAATTAACTAAAATCGGAGAAATTAATTTCAATCAAACCGGTATTTTTTTTTTAAATTTATAAGTAGAATTATTCAAAAATTCAAAATCTATTAGAAAATTTAAAAAAAAAAAATTCCAAAAAATTCCAAAAACCAACCTGATCAGTTTCCACGTCGAAGAACTGTTGATAGTACTCGAACGAGAACAAATTTCCCTTTCTGGTCGATGTCGACGACTGGGTGTCGTCGAAAACACCGCCAGACGGAGCGGATGACGACGGGCGACCAGTTCCACCGCCGACGAGCTGAACAAATATTTATTTGAAAAAGTGAAAAAAAAAATTTAAATTTAAAAAAAATTCGAAAAAAAACAAATAGTTACTTAATTTAATTTTTTTTTAAAACCATAAAATAGATCCTAAATAAAAATTTGAAAATTCAAAATTTCATTTTTGTTTGGAATTTCTAAATTGAAAATACCTAAAAACAATTTTTTCGCTGTATATCAAATTTTTAATTTAAATTGAAAATAACAATTTTTGAAAGTTTCTCAATTTTTTTTTTGAAAAACAGATCTTTCCCTAACAATTAATTTTGAAATTCAATTTTTAATTTTTTAATTTTCTAAATAACATTAATAATAATTTTAAAATTAATTTCTAAGAAAATTGATTTTTTTCCTGGTTTCAAAAAATCAATTTTCTAAATTTTTATAATTTAATTTTAAAAAAAATAAAACTCACATTATTCCGATCGCCAATACTTCCGCCGAACCCTCCCGACTGCTCGTTCGTCGAGTTCACGTTATCAAAATCTGGAAAATTTGAATTTTGAAAAATCAAAAAATTAATTTTCTCAATTTTTCAAAAAATTATATTTCAAGTTCAAAAATTGATTTTTTTAAATAAAATTTTTGAAAATCAATTTTTTCGCTAAAACTCCGCCTCCTACCAAGATCAACATCCGTCCACTGCTTCTCCATAATTTCAGATTTCACGTAATAATTTTTTTTTTCAAAATTAAAATTTAAAAATTCCAAAAAAAACCCACTTTGAAAGTTCAAATCCATGCCGTTTGCCACGTGGATTTTTAATCTTTCACGTGGAAACTCTGCAAAAAATCTAAAATTGAAAAAATTGAAAAATTCAAGAAAAATCAATAAATGAATAAACCAGAAGATAAAAGTCGGACGAAAAATCACCGTAAAAAATCGAAAAAATTCAAATTTAAAAAATTATTTTCACAAGGAAAAAACGTCTTTCTCATGTCATAAATAACAAAAAATAAGGCAAACATTGATTGGAAAAACGGGAACAATTGATAGGGAAAAAGGAGAAAAACCGTGACCGGAAGAGAAAGAAAACGAGAGATTCTGGAACATATATTGATGAAATTTGGGGAGAAAGAATTCCAAAAAAACAGGAAAAATTTTAAAAAAAAATTAAATTTAAATTTAAAAAAAAATTTAAAAATCAGAATAAAATAATAAAATTACTGGAAAATGTGATTTTCAATAAAAAAAATTCGAAAAAAATCATTTTTTTTTTCAAAAAAATCCGTTACTATATGAAAACTCGTGGCGTTCGTTTGATTTCATCTCCTATTATATCTGTCCCTCGATCTGCTTCGTCGACGATCTTTCTCTCTGCGTCTCTCATCGTCGCGGCGTCTCTCGCCGCCGCCACGTGGCGGCGGTGGAGGAGAGCGACTGCGTTTTCGGTCGCGCGAACGAGAACGGGATCTGGAAAAAAAACTATAAATGGGAGGATTGCATAAAATAAAAAATCGAATTCGGAAAATAGACTTGGAGAATTTTTTTTTTAATTTTACAATGTTTAAAAAATTGATAAAAAATAAAAATTTCGAATGAAAAATAAAAAACATTTTTAACATTTTTTCTGAACGGGATCTGGAAAAAAACTATAAATGGGAGGATTTCATGAGGAAGAACATTAAATTTGTAAAATATGTATTTATACAAAAATTTGTTATTTTGAAAAAAAAGTTGAGTTAAAAAGTGTAATCGAAAATAATAAAAATCCCATATTCTGAATTTAACCAGAAGTTTGTTCAAATTTTAAAAAGCTGATAAAAAATTTCCTTTTCATATAAATTCGAAAATAATCTTTCAAATTCAAATTTCCAAATTTTAAATTAATTTCAAAAATAAATTCCAATTTAAAACAAAATACAAAAAATTAAAAATCTACAAATCTCATTATTCGGATTTTTTAATTAAAAAATTTGAATTATTGAAAAAAAATTTTTTTTAGAAAAAATGAGTTTTCTGATTAAAAATATTATTTTTCGCAGAAATTTGCAAATTAAAAAAAATGGAAAAACAATATTTTATATTTTTTTCTTCAAATTTAAATTTTTGTAAATAATTTTTTTTTAAATTTAAAATGAAAAATTTTAAAATAAATAAATAAAAATTTTTACGTCAAAAAATTGAAATTTCCAACATTTTTGCGATAAAAATGACTTTTTAACACTCTCACCTCTTCCTGTCCCTCCGATCGTCTCGATATCTGTCTCCTCGATCTCTGCTCCGACTCCGGCTTCTTTTCCGCTTCCGATCCCGATCTCTGGA
>LR564844.1:37271-51872 GCA_900536345.3 Caenorhabditis sp. 39 LS-2015 | reverse complement strand
CTAATTATTCCATCGTTTTCAATATATTTTTTTCTATTTTTATTTTTCTATTTTTCCCCCGTTTTTCCTAATTTTTCCATCGTTTTCAATATATTTTTTATATTTTTATTTTTTATTTTTTTTTATTTTTCTCCCCGTTTTTCCTAATTTTTCCATCTTTTTTAATTTATTTTTTTTTATTTTTTTTTTTATTATTTTTATTTTTCTCCCCGTTTTTCCTAATTATTCCATCGTTTTCAATATATTTTTTTCTATTTTTATTTTTCTATTTTTCCCCCGTTTTTCCTAATTTTTCCATCGTTTTCAATATATTTTTTTCTATTTTTATTTTTATTATTTTTATTTTTCTCCCCGTTTTTCCTAATTATTCCATCGTTTTCAATATATTTTTTTCTATTTTTATTTTTCTATTTTTCCCCCGTTTTTCCTAATTTTTCCATCGTTTTCAATATATTTTTTTCTATTTTTATTTTTATTATTTTTATTTTTCTCCCCGTTTTTCCTAATTATTCCATCGTTTTCAATATATTTTTTTCTATTTTTATTTTTCTATTTTTCCCCCGTTTTTCCTAATTTTTCCATCGTTTTCAATATATTTTTTTCTATTTTTATTTTTATTATTTTTATTTTTCTCCCCGTTTTTCCTAATTATTCCATCGTTTTCAATATATTTTTTTCTATTTTTATTTTTCTATTTTTCCCCCGTTTTTCCTAATTTTTCCATCGTTTTCAATATATTTTTTATATTTTTATTTTTTATTTTTTTTTATTTTTCTCCCCGTTTTTCCTAATTTTTCCATCGTTTTCAATATATTTTTTTCTATTTTTATTTTTATTATTTTTATTTTTCTCCCCGTTTTTCCTAATTATTCCATCGTTTTCAATATATTTTTTTCTATTTTTATTTTTCTATTTTTCCCCCGTTTTTCCTAATTTTTCCATCGTTTTCAATATATTTTTTTCTATTTTTATTTTTATTATTTTTATTTTTCTCCCCGTTTTTCCTAATTATTCCATCGTTTTCAATATATTTTTTTCTATTTTTATTTTTCTATTTTTCCCCCGTTTTTCCTAATTTTTCCATCGTTTTCAATATATTTTTTATATTTTTATTTTTTATTTTTTTTTATTTTTTCTCACCGTTTTTCCTAATTTTTCCATCGTTTTCATTATATTTTTTTCAATTTTTATTTTTTTCTATTTTTATTTTTTTTCCCCCGTTTTTCCTAATTTTTCCATCGTTTTCAATATATTTTTTCTATTTTTATTTTTTATTTTTTTTTATTTTTCTCCCCGTTTTTCCTAATTTTTCCATCGTTTTCAATATATTTTTTTCTATTTTTATTTTTATTTATTTTATTTTTTCTCACCGTTTTTCCTAATTTTTCCATCGTTTTCATTATATTTTTTTCAATTTTTATTTTTTATTTTTCCATTTTTTTCCCCGTTTTTCCTAATTTTTCCATCGTTTTCAATATATTTTTTTCTATTTTTATTTTTATTATTTTTATTTTTCTCACCGTTTTTCCTAATTTTTCCTAATTTTTCCATCGTTTTCAATATATTTTTTCTATTTTTTTTTTCTATTTTTTTCCATTTTTCTCCCCGTTTTTCCTAATTTTTCTATCGTTTTCAATATTTTTTTTCAATTTTTTTTCCATTTTTCTCATCGTTTTTCCTAATTTTTCTATCGTTTTCAATATATTTTTTTCAATTTCAATTTTTTATTTTTCCATTTTTCTCACCGTTTTTCCTAATTTTTCCATCGTTTTCATTTTTTTTTCTATTTTTTTTTTCTTCGTTTTTCCTAATTTTTCGTTTGTTTTCTATTTTTTTTTCTATTTTTTTCCATTTTTCTCCCCGTTTACTAATTTTTCCATCGTTTTCATTATATTTTTTTTTCTATTTTTTTTTTTTTTTTTTCCATTTTTTTCCCCGTTTTTCCTAATTTTTCCTAATTTTTCCATCGTTTTTAATATATTTTTTTCTATTTTTTTTTTTATTTTTTTCCATTAAAGTAAGCTCAATTTTACATTTGGAGCTGCAAAACGTAACGTTGTGTAATAAATATTAGAATGAAAAGGAATGAAAAAAAATCGTAAAATAAAATTTATTTTTAATAAACAACGAATTTAAAAAATCGTTCATTGTCGCATCGCCTTGATCGTCTTCATCATCGCGGTCATTTCTCTAATACTGCTTCCGAAGCTCTGTTTCTCCATCGTCCAAACCGGATAGTTGCGAACTGTCCGTTTCGCAATCAGCTCCTTCTTCATTGCCATTTTGATCTTCTCGTTCCTCTTCATCTGTTCATTCTCCCACATCATCTTCTCCTTCTGGCTCTCCAACTCTTCCTTTTCCATTTCCAAGTCAAACAGGAGGTCTTTGACAGTCGCCAGAGCTTCTTGGGCTTCCAAATTGTTGCCGTTTTCCTGGACTTTGAGGTTTCCGATTTTTTGTTGAATTGCTTCTAATTCCTTGGAAATCTGGGCGATCTTGGCGGCGATAGCGGTGATAGTTCCAGCGGTGAACATGGTGATGGTGTTAGACTGAAAAATCCGATATTGAGGAAAAAAGCAAAGAATGGAAAGTTAGTTGTAAAAAAATATGTAAAAATTGGAAAAAGAAGAGGACAAAAACACCGTAGCCACCGTAGGCAGACTGCTTGCCCAAGGTGCCCTAATGTCGTCTTACTTCCATAATTTCTGCATATTCCATAAGTGGGCGGGGCCTAATGTGCCGATGGATGTCGGGGATGTATCGGTAGTGGATTTGGAGAATTTGGCACATCCAATGGTTCGTTTTTGTCTTGCCAACGTGAAGACAGGATTTGGCACATCTTTTGTTTGACAGAAAATATCCAGAAAAAAAATTAAAAATTGTAAAAAAAAATTAATCAAGCCAGATTTAAAAAATCCGAAATAAAGAATGGATATTTTAAAATTTCAATTTTTTGAAAAATTGAAAATTGATATTTATTTATTTTTTAAATTTGGCGCGTAAAAATTCAAATTAAACCAATTTTTTTCCCATAATTCAAAAACGTCAGACTCATTGTAAATCCAAACAAAATTTTTATTAACAAAAAAATTTCAAAAAAAACCAAAAAAAAAATACAGAAGCACAGTGCATATTGGGGAGAGTGAAATTAGTGTAATTATCACAGTTATCAGTCAATAAATTACTATTTTCAGTTTTTTATCACATATTTAGCGAAAAGAAGGAAATAAGGCAACCAAGTAACCCAAGGGGAAATGAACTTTCAGGAAAAAAAAATTCTAGAAAAAACTGGGATTCGTCTTTGAATAGTTTCTGGAAAAATTTGACAAGAACACATTTTGGATTAAAATTATCGATTTTTGGGAATTTTCTAGGTCATTCTCAACTGATAATCGCCGTTTTGAGTGACATATCGGACCCATGGAAGCGCCTGATAACCGGATTTCTCAATGATTTTCAGGTAGCGGACCTGGAAAAAAATATTGATTTTCGGAGGAGAATTGAGTTTTTATAAAAAAATAAATAGTAGATAAATTTTAATCCGGGGAATTTTTGATTTTGCAATTTAATTAAAAAATTGTAAAAATTATTATTTTTCAGTCAAAAATTGAAATTAAAAATTATTTATTTTTAAAAATTCATTTTAATTTCTTGAATGAAAAAATAATTATCTTACAATTAACTTTTGAAACTAATTTTATATTTAAAAATTGGAAAAAAATATTTTTTTTTAATTTCTTAAATTTTTCTAAATTTTAAAATTATTTTTCAAAAATAAAAATATTTTTTGCTGAAAATGAATATTTTAACTTTCAAATCAAAAACAAATTAATTTTTTTTTCAATTTTTATAATATTGGATTTTTTTCTGAATTTTTGAATTTCTTCGCATTTTTTCTTTATTATGAAATTAATTTTTTTTTAGAAATGATTGCTATTTTTTAAAACCAAATATTTAAATTTGTCTCAATTCTCAAATTTAATACAAAATTAAAAACATTTTTTTTTTTTGAATTTTTAAAACATCAACAATTTTTTTTTTCAATTTTCGCACTATTTTTTTAATTTCAAAAAATCGATACCTGCAGTCCGGAAGTTGTATAATAAGGAATTTCGAATTTCACATTAATCGGCGGTCTTCCTTCGACTTCTTCGCTTCCGATTGATGGGAGCATGAATGAGGAGCGCATTATGTATTCACGACCACCTGAAATTAAAAAATTTAATTCTGATCAGTTTACCAAAAATTTATTTTAAAAATTACCCGGAAAACTGCGAATGCTCCATACAATCGCGTTGAGCTCCGGCACATATTTCGCAGTTCCCGCTCCGGTTTTAAATTTCGGAGCACTGACATCTGATGGGACTGGAATGATGACCTCGACATGATTGGCCACAGATTGACGTTTGAATTGCGATTTGGCCTGGAATTTCGACGTTTTTTTTCATAATTCGTTTACTAAATCGTGCTGAATACCTTAACCATATACTCCACCCGTGAATGCGCGTGTCTTTCCACCGACGCTTCCACCCAAATCAACGGCTTCACTTGAGTCGTCAATCGATAGCTCATCAGCTCGAATTCTCCGTCGGGCGGGATGAACGAGATGGTTCTTTCCGAGTCGAAACGGGACAAACGAACGCATTGGTGGAATTTTATGTCTTCCAGTTCCACACCTTTGCCACTGTTTCCACCGCGTCCTGCAAAATTGATTTTTTTACATTTTTTTTTGAAATTTAATTTTTAATTTTTTCTAACTGGTTTTTTTCTAAAGCTGTAAATTTTGTAAATTTCCTCGTAAATCCACAGATATTCAATTTTTTGTTTTGTTACTTTCTATTTATTGTTAGCTACACACAACAACAGATGTGCCAAATCCTGCCTTCACGTTGGTTGGCAAGACAAAAAACGGGCCATTAGATGTGCCAAATTCTTCGTGTCCAGCACCGATACATCCCCGACATCCATCGGCACATTAGGCCCCGCCCATTTATGGAATATGCAGAAATTATGGAAGTAAGACGACATTGGGACACTTCGGGCAATCAGTCTGCCTACGGTGGCCACGGTGTTTTCGAACTCTTATTTTTTTTCGTTTTTTCTAATTTTAACACGTCTTTCCATTTTTCGCGTCCTGTCTCAATTTTTCCCTATATTTCAGTCTATAATCAACACCATGCATTTCACCGCTGGAACTATCACCGCCATCAACGCCAAGATCGCCCAACTCTCCGATGAACTGGAAGCAATTCAACAAAAATTTGAAGCCCTTGAAATCCAGAAAAGCAGCAACAATTTGGAAGCCCAAGAAGTTCTGGCGACTGTCAAAGACCGCCTTTTCGATTTGGAAATGGAAAAGGAAGAGTTGGAGAACCAGAAAGAACAGCTGATGTGGGAGAATGAGCAGATGGAGAGGAACGAGAAGGTCAAAATGGCGATGAAGAAGGAGCTGATTGCTAAACGGACAGTTCGCAACTATCCAGTATGGACGATGGAGAAACAGAGCTTCGGAAGCAGTATTAGAGAAATGACCGCGATGTTGAAGACCATCAAGGCGATGCGACAGTGATCGATTTTTTTTTGTTTTTTTTTTAATTTTTCGTTTTTGTTTTTAAAAAAATAAATTTGATTTAAATGTTTTCTTTTCTTTTTTTTCACTCCCATTCGGAATTCCCCCAAAAAACTCACGAGAACTCGCGCCGGCCTGCTGGAAGAACACCTTGTCGTTCAATCCCAATCGCAATTCGGGCATTCCCGATAGAACGACACGGAAGCGAATTGAGCCAACGATTTCCGAACGGAGAACTGTTCCCTGGGCGTTGGCCTGGAAGAAAACGATGATTTAAATAAATGTTAATTTTTTTTTGAATTTGAAGAAAAAAATCGATATTTATTAGCACCGCCGGTAAGTGCCATTTTTGCAGTTTTTCACATTTTTTCCATTAAAATTCAAAAACTCACCAGCATATTGACACTTTCAATGACGTCCAAAAACACCTCGTTCTTCCGGTATTTAATACCTTCCGAACGCCACGAAACTGCATTTGTGACTGCCATCGGTGGCCGTGGAGCGCTTTCCAAACGGTTTCCTTGTTGAGTTATGAATCTGAAATTAGGGAATTAAAAAAAAAAAATCAATAATCCGTATTTCAAAAAAATCGCAACTCACTCTTGCAAAATCTTGCTTTCCGTCGTCTGTGGATACCCGAAATCGAGCATTTCATCGAATAATTCGTAAATTATTACGAAATTGTCCCTAACAGCTTCTTCTTCCAAAGTTTTGAAGTATTCACAGAATACTTCGACGATTTTGTAAAGGGCGGAAAGCACCAGAATCACGTTCGTGTTCTTTTTGGATATTGTGACCACTGGAATGATTTTTTTGGTTTTTGGGGAATTTTGAATTTAATTTTTTGAAAATCAGGGAAAATTTTGAATGGGAATTCAAAAATTTGAGATGAAAAGAAAAAAAATGAAATTGAATTTAAAAATTTGAAAAAAAATTTCTTAACTTTAAAAAAATTTCAATTTAAAATTGAAAAAATTGAATTTTTAAACTTTAGAAAATTTATTTTTTTTTGTCTTAATTGTAAAATTTTAATTGATTCTAGAATTGAATTCTTATAAAATAATTTTTCAAAAACTTTAAAAAACAAAACAAAATTATTAGAAAAAATGTAATTTTTTTTTTGAAAATCACTGCTTAAAAATTTGAAAAATTGAATTTGGGTCAAAAATGTTCATGTGCTATTAAAATATAAAAATGTGCAATTAAAATATAAAAAAAATTGAAACATTTTTTTTTAATTTTTAAAAATGTTGATCTTTGTTTTTCGAAATTGAGTTTTTAATTGTAAAAAATTATTTTTTTGTTTTAATTGTTAGATTAAGTATAAATAATTATTATTTCAAATTTTTCAGAGTCAAAGTTTTAAAAAATTCAAATTTTAATTTTGAAAAAAATTATTCTTTAATTTTCAATTTACATTTTTAATTTCAAAATTTTTGTTTAAATTTAAATTTTTTCTTTTCTTCAAATTTCAAATTCCACATTTGATTTTCATTTTTTAAACAGCTAAATATTATAATTTTTGGGTCCCACCACGAAATCCAACTTACAGTAAACGTTCATATACTTGATGAACGTGTAGCTGATTCCCTGATGCACCAAAACGGGTGATGCATTTCCTTCGTCTTCTTTTTCGACCAAAAGTGGCATAAACTTTTCGATACATGCCATATCCACATCTCCTCGGTAGTTTCGGGAAATCACCACCTGAAAATTGGATTTTCCCCGGAATTTCTCGGTAGATCTCAAAGTTTTTCGGTTTTCTATTTTTAAATAGTTGTTTCTTTTTATTTTTCATTATTTTTTATTTTTTAATCCAAGAAATTTGAGCCAAAACCATGGTTTTCGAGGATTTTTCAGTGATTTTCCGGTATGCGCGTCAAATAAAATGCCGAGTACGCAATTGCAGACACTCGTTTTTTTCGACGAATTTTGAAGTGAAAATCCGTTTTTTTCTCCGTTTTTTGTTGTTTTTTTCTGTTTTTCTCTGGTTTTTTTTTTCAAATTTGTTGCCTTAAATTTTTAGATTCAATTTACACTTATTTTTTCAAGTTATGGAATTTTTTTTAGTAATTTTTGAAAAAATTTTAAAAAAATTCTAATTTTTATAGTCAAAAACTCACATTTCCCTTGAGGTCGAGAATAAAAAGACCCGAAATCGACATGTCGATATTGCGGATTTTCGGCAAATTTCCTGAAAAATAGATTTTATTTTTTTAATTTTTTAACGAAAATTGAGAAAAATCGAGATGAAATTTTTTTTGATTGAATTTTTTTTGAAAATGAAAAATTATAAATTTTAACTATTCGAATTAGTTTCTTAAAATTAATAAAAAATTAAAATTAGGAAAAAAATTGCGCAATATTTTTGAAATTTTCAAAAAAAACCAATTTATTAAAATTTCATTAATTAAAAATTCAATTAATTCCAAAAATTTCGAAATAAATAAAAATTTAATTTATCGAATTAATCGCTTGAATTTTTAATTTTTTCCCGAAAAAATCAAAAAATTGAAAAAAATAAAAATTAATGCCCAACCGATTGGCAATTTCAGTTGCCACGTGGCAGAAATTCACGTGTTCCATTTTCTATTTTTTTTTTCTCGGTAGTTGAATTTTTTTTCAGAAATTTGACCTCTCAACTGTTTTTTTTTCAGTTGAAAATATTTTCTGAATTTTTTCAACATTTTTTTCAAATTTCAAAATAATTTTCGGAAGATTTCGAATTGTGGAATATGATTTTTTGACTCATTTCAAAAACGAAATTTTCGCCCAGAAACACCTGATTAAAGTCACAATTTCGCAATTGTTTAACATTTTTCATATCACAATCTTTGATGAAATTTTGAATTTAATAAAAATTGTTTTCCGAAAAAAACAAATTGTTATAATATTCAGATGTAGTGGTTTCAAGATTATAATTTTTAAATTATTTTATAAATATTATAAAAGTCAAGCAATGTGGCAAGATAAGCAATTCAGCGGGTCCCGCCACGACTTCAGCTTACAGTGACATCTGAATTACTGTCACTGTGAGCTGAAGTCGTGGCGGGACCCGCTGAGGCGCTGAATTGCTTACCTCGCCATTTTTTTGGAATTTTTAAATATTTTTTAAAAAATTAAAAAAAAAAAAAACGTTTGAAAGATTTTCATAAGCTTCATACAGCTTCATTCAAATATTTCGTTCAATTATTTTTTTCAAAATTAAAAAAAAAATTCGCAAAGTTGTGAAATAAAAATATGAAATATTTCATTGCCCACGCTTTTTTTATTGTATAATTTTTATAAAAAACATATTTTATAAAATAATTTTTTGTAAGCTACCTATGCGTAGAAAACATGGTTAAAATCAAAATCAGAATGAAAATAAATTTAAAAATTCGAAAAATCGCCCTCTCTCCGGCTATTTGCATCTCATCTTCCCAATCACCACCAGCACCATACGTGGAAGATAGCGAGAAAGTGTGCGATTGTGAGAGACGGCAGACAGCCGGAGAAGTGACTGATAGGGAAAAGGGTAGAAGAGATGGAATCGCGGTGGTGCGGACGGATGGAAACGAAGAGGAAAAGAGGAGGAAACGGAGAGAGAGAAAGAGGACAAATATTGTATTGTATTCATTCACCTCTCGCGCCGCCGAATTGCGCGTTTCCCCTCTCTCCCCCAAACTTTTTTCTCTGCGTCTCTCCCACCTCCGCACTCTCTCTGCTTCTCTCTACACCTTCTCGTTTCGGTACAGTGATCATGAATGATCTGTATGTGTGTTTTATTGATTGATTTTTAGGCGAACTGGGAGGTGAGAATTTTGAGAAAACGCGCCCTAGGGAGAAGTGGCGGGGGTTTTTCGAATATTAGATTTTTCGAATTTTTTTACGAAAATGCGAGAAGCATGCTTAAATTTTTTTTTTGTTGGAATTTAAATTAAAATTCTAAAATTTAATTTAAACTTTTTTTCAAAATTTTATTTAAATCTTTGAATTTTATTTGCGAACATTTGAACAAAAATATTTTTTTTAATCAAAAAATTAAAAGCAATAAAATAAGATAAATCGCTGATTTTTCAGTTTCAAAAAATGTGAACTTTTTTTAATTTTCGATTTAAAATTTTTTGAAATAATTTTCAATTGTTCGAAAATTCAATTTTGATATTGGCAAAATTTACGAAAAATTCTATCTGATTTTTTGAATTATTCAAAAACCGGAAATCAATTTTGTTTTCAAAAATTCAAGCTAGCAAAAAATTTTGAAAAAAAAAAATTTTCCATTTTCGGAATTATCCGAGAATCGATGAGAAATTGAAGAAAAAAAAATACGATTGAAAGAAAAAATTACCGACTCACCTATAATTATCACCCCGCCTAGTCCTAGTCAGTCGAAAATGTAATCTTCACTCGGATTTTCCCCACGGTTGCCAGGGGAATCGGAGACGGAAAGAGGCGCGCGGAGAGAGGACGGAAAGAGAGCATGTCAAATTATACTTTTGAAAAGAAAAGAGAGGGAGTGGCCTGGGAAACTCGGGATTTTCAATATTCACGGAATTTTCGCGTTTTGGGAGCTGGTTTGAAGCATTTTTACAAGAAGAGCCCAATTTTATTCCAGAAAAACCTAAAAATCCTTCAAAAAAAATTTTAAAAACGATTTTCCCGCAAAAATTTTTTTCAACCAGTTTTTCATCAATTTTCGATGAATTTTCACACATTTATCTCATTTTTATCAATTTATCACTGAAATTCACCAATTTTCACTCAAAACTCACGATTTTTCAGCAGAAATCCATCAATTTCGAGCTTTTCCCCTAAAAATTCTTAATTTTCTGGCCTAAAAATTCGAAAATCTTAAAGGCGCATACCCGAAAACGGCTAGCGGGTCTCGCCGCGATTTTGAATTTTCTCGGCGCCAATTTGAATTTTTAAAACGTTTTTGAGCATTTCGTCGATTTTTGCTCATTTTAAACTGATTTTTTGAAATTTTTCGGGAAAATTCGAAAATTATTGCAGAATGGTGTTCAACGAATCGTTCTCGGCACTTTTCGCGTCGCCGGCGTCGCTGAAAAAGGCCAACGACAGCTTCAACGAGTCGTTCGGCGATAAAGTGCGTTTTTCGATGAAAAATTGCTAAATTTTCAATGTTTTCTTTTTTTGCAGACAACCCTCTCTCCGTCGACAATTTTCCGCATTTTACAAAAAGAACACGATCAGATTTCGTCGGTTCTCCGCTTCCATCCACCCACATCGTCACAATATCAGAATTCGTTGATCGAGTGGGGATTTATTGATTTTTTTTATTTTGAGAAAATTTTTGGGAAATTTAGAATTTAAAAAAATGATAAAAAAATTTTGAAAAAATTTAAAATAATAATAAAAAAAATTTGAAAAAATTTAAAATAATAATATTACTGAATTCAAAAAGAATGGCCCTCCGTGCAAACGTGCTCTGTGGAAATGGGCCGGTCTCGCCACGATCTTCGTGTATCTTCGTGTAGTCCCCGAGGACGAAATTTTTTCTAAACTTTATTTTCATGTTTTTCGCTAATATAACAAAAAATAATTTTTAAAAAAATTTGTCCTCGAGAACTACACGAAGATCGTGGCGAGACCCGGTCAATTTCCTTAGAGCACGTTTGCACGGAGGGCCATTCTTTTTGAATTCAGTAATAAGAAATTTTTGAAAAAATTTAAAATAATAATTAAAAATTTAAAAATTAAAAAAATTATTTTTCAGACTAATTTCTCTATTCGAGCGCGCCGAGGATCAGTCGACGGAGGGATTTCAAAAATTGACGTTATCGATTTTTCTGAAACTCGCAGCCAATCTTCTCACGGGACTTATCAAGGTTAGAAAATTGGGAAACTTCAAAAAATTGAATAAAAATAATTTTCTACATTTTTTTCCAGCCAAAAAACCAACCAACACTCTACAAACTAGCCCAGTTGATTGCCGCGTCGGTTGTTCCAGATTTGGGTGTGGAATATGAAATTGAGGAGAGGCAGATGCGAAAATGGGCGGATCGAGTAGTTATTGGTGAGCTTTTTTGATTTTTTATTCAAAAATTTGGAAAAAAAAATTTAAAGAAAATTTATAATTTTTTTTTCTATTTTTTTGAATATTAAAACTTTAAAAAAAATGTTTTCCTAATTTTTTAAATATCAAAAATATTTTTTTTCTAATTTTTTAAAATATTAAAAAAATTGTTTCATTTTTTTTCTAATTTTTTAAATATTAAAAAAAATATTTTTCAATTTTTTAGAATGCTCAATTCACCTTCTCGACTTTCCTAATTATCAGTTGGATTTGGAATTTGTGAGTTTTAATTTTTTAAAATTTAAATTTAAAATTTTTTTTTAATTTTTAAAAATTAAATTCCAGGACACTGACAGTATTGTCGACGATTTGGGACTTGCGAATGGGCGATTTCAATTTGTAAAATCGTCGATTTTTGAGTAATTTCAAAAAAAAAATTGCAAATTTCACAAAAAAATAATTTCAGAGCCGCCCGTAGCATCGCCGTTCAAATGCCAACAACCGACACAAATTTCGTTCCGGAATCGAGATTTCAGCTGGAAAATGTGGCCGATGAGCCGTTTTTGCAGTTGTTGATGTGGATTTTTCTGCGCAAAAGGAACGTTTTCAACGGCGATTTGCTGACGAGACTGTTCCCGAATTTTCCACAAACTCCGGTCATTGATCAGCTGGTGAAGAGCCCAGTGTCGATTTTGGATGTGAAGGTTGGTGGTTTAAATGTTAAACTCAAAAAAAAATATTACCGAATTCAAAAAAAAATGGCCGTGTAGTTCTCGAGGACAAAATTTAATTTAAATTTTTTTTTTTGTTATCCGAAAAAAGATTCGAAAAAAGTGAAAATTGAATTTATACCTAATAAACTACACGAAGATCGTGGTGAGACCCGGTAAATTTTCTTATAATATTTTTGCACCGAGGATCACTATTTTTTGAATTTTTTGACATATTATTTTTGAAAATTAATTTTTTTTTTAAATCTAAAAAAAATCAACAAAAAAAATTGTTGACATATTATTTTTAACAATTCAAAAAAAATTGATTCCAGCTCTACCTGGTTTTTCTTAAATTAAAAAAATTATTGTTTCGTTATATTTGCCCGAAAGACATAAAAATTGAATATATTTTCAAAAAATTAATTTTTTTGTTAGAAAAAAAGGCTTACAGGTGGCGAGATCGTTGCGAGACCGGGCTATTTCTTGTGGAATTTTTTTTTTAGTTCTTTGAAAATAGAAAATCAAAAAAAAAAAAATGAATTCCAGCTCTACCTAGTCTCGCTGGCAGTCATCTCCTCCACCACTACCGAATCGGGAATGACGGCTAAAAATCCGCCGGCTGTGGCCGCTCAATTAACACTGACAAAGCAGCAGAAGGAGTGTTGGAAGGCCGTCGTGGCACTTTGTAACGGGTGAGGATTTGAATAAAAATAATTTGAAAATTTTGAAAATTGAAAAAAAAATTTAAATGTCAAAAAAATGCGATTTTTCTGAAATTGCAAAAAATTTGTGAATAAATTGAAAATTTTATTTTATCAACAAAAATTAAAGAAAATTACATTTTTCTGTGAGAAAACAAAATTCAATTTAATTTTTTTAAAAATTATTTGCAAAAATTTGGTAAAAAAGGTTTACTAGACAGTTCAAATAGCTAACTGAAAATTGGAAATTGCATCTAATTTTTTTTTTTGAATTAATTTTTTCCTTCTCCCTCTAACCATTCTTTCTTCCTCCAGCAAGCCTGTCACCGCTCTGACGCGTCTCCGTGTCGCCCAAATCACGGATTCTGTCCGCCTGACTTCCGACGGCTCCGAAGACGTCCGAGTGCTGTTCGAGTCGTGGAAGTGTTGTCTGCAGCCGTCTGCCGCTCAGGATGAACACGTTTTCGCCGCCACCAAGGCGATTACGGAGATTTATCGAACGAAAATGAACAGTATTCTGGCTTATGGGTGAGTTTTTGGAAAAAATATTTAAAAATTGAAAAATATATATTTCTAGAGAAAAAATTGATTTTTAAAAATTAATTGAGGCTTCTAAACGATAGGAAAGTCAATAATGGATTTTTTTTTGAATTAAAAAAAATTAATTTTTTCAAATTTTTAGGGTTTTAGATTCGCACGCTGATTATCGATTTTTATAATTATTAATATTTTTTTCAAACAATTTTTTTCAATTTTCCAGCCCATTCTACTCATCAGACCCGTCATCGTTCCTGAAACAGACATCTGGAGCTCGTCGGGACATGAAAGCCCTGTTTCCACTGCAATTCGACTATGAGTTTGTGGATACCACCGAAGCGGGACACATAGGAGTGGTCATTAATAGTCTGTGAGTTTTTTTTTGAAAAAAAAAAAAAAAATCTGAATTTTAAAAGTTTCATATTAATTGAATTAAAAATTCAAATGGTAAAAAATTATAGTCAATTGAAAGTTGAATTTCAATTAAATTTTAATTACATTGCAAGGTTATTTTATGAAAAAATAATTTTTAAAATTCCACTGTTACAGATTACAATTTTTGGAAATAAATTAAAAAAATTGAATTTCATTGTACATCTTTTGAGAAAAATGGATATTTGTGATTTTTTCAGGTTATTTTTTAAATTTACATTTGACAAAGAAATAAAATTAAATTCCATTCAATTTTAGAAAAAAGTGATTTTTTTTTTAATTTATAGATTCAAAAAATATATTCAAGTTAGTTTTAAATTGAATAAATTTTTAAATTAAATTTCTTGAATAATTGAGTATTTTGAATTTGTTTATTTTCAAATAGTCAATTTATTTTTGAAATTAAATTTGAGAAAAATTAAAAATTAAATTGGTTTTCATAAAAAATTGGATTTTAATAAAAAAATCCCATTAATTTTCTTGAAAAATGCAATTTTTTTCTTCATTTTTTTTTTAAATTGCCATATTATTTATTATGCGATTCAAACGAAGTGGCGGTGTCCGCAATCAGAGCGTGTTGAGGCTCCTGCCGCGCTTACTACGGTAACACTCACTTCAGCTGTGTAAAAC
>LR564844.1:0-37171 GCA_900536345.3 Caenorhabditis sp. 39 LS-2015 | reverse complement strand
CTTCTCCTTCTTCTGCTTCTTCTCCTCCTTTTTCCTCTGCTTCGTTGTCTTCTTCATCTTCGTCTCCTCCTCCTCCTTCTGCATCGTCTCAGCCGTTGCCTTCATCTTCGTCGCAGTCTGTACCTTCTTCTTCCACGTTTCCCCCGATTTCCTGCAAATTCTTCACTTAATCTTTTGAAAAATTGTTAAACTTAACTCAAACTTGCTTTATAGATCCTTTCCTCTTTATCTTCGCCTTCTCCTCCTTCTTCCTCTTCATCTTCGTCTCCTCCTCCCTCTTCTGCATCGTCAAAGTCGTCGCCTTCATCTTCGTCTTCGTCTTCGTCGTCGTCTTCGTCGCCATCGCCATCATCATCGTCGTCGTCGTCGTTGTCGTAATTTTCGCCACATTCCCTTTCAAAATTCGTCCAAAATTCTCTTCGCCGACCATTTATTCATCATTTTCTGGTTTTTCGATGTTTCCTTTTTCCACCATCTTTTCATCTCGTTTTCCTGCAATAAAATGCTTAAATTTTTATATAGATCGTTACTTAACTCAATACTGCTCTGGTTTTCGGTGAAACGACGACGTTCTCGTTGAATGCCGCGCGTCTTGCATTTTCCTGGAAAAAAACCGAGTTAAACCGACAAAAAAGTAGAGAAATCAATGAATATAAACTGACAAATATATATAATTGCTTTTTTCAAAGCTTTTTGCAGTAAAAACGCGACAAAACCCGAAAAAAAAGACTTTTATTACGAAATTCGAAGAATTCATTGAAACTGTTTTACACAGCTGAAGTGAGTGTTACCGTAGTAAGCGCGGCAGGAGCCTCAACACGCTCTGATTGCGGACACCGCCACTTCGTTTGAATCGCATAATATCAGTATTTTTGAACTTTCAGAAAAAATTATTTTGAAATCAAATTTTTTTTTCTCATTCTTTAGTTATTTTGGCCAACATGTAAATGAAATTTTAAAATGGACTATTCACCTAAAATTACAGAGAAGGCTACCTCTCCGTGGCTCCAGACGCCACTACCGACCGCGACGTCTCGTTTGAAGACGCTTCCGAAGGCGATCAACAACCACTGGATCTCTGCGGTGATGACACTTTCCACAGTTTCGCCACCGCCTCTTCGGGCGGTGCCAACAACTCGCAGTTCTTCTCGCCGATGCGTCCGTCCATGTGTCCGACGGCGATTTCACAGTTGATTCGCGAAGATTGTGCTCTGAACACGTCGCATATCTCCACGCAATCGGTGATTCTGACACCGACACGTCAGCAGCAGCAGCGACAGGCCAATGCCAATTTGAGTATTTCACCGGTTAAATCGACGTCCTCTACGTCCGTGGAAGCTTCGCAAATGCAAATTCCGACGGGATTGAGTTTTGAGCGTGAGTTTTTTGAATACGTAATTTTTGAAAAAAATTTCCCCTGAAAAATGCAAGTTTTATTAAATTTTCATGGATTTTTCGGTTTTTTTTTTTAATTTCACCGAAAAAGTCGACAAAAATCCATCAGAGACGGATGGAAATTGAATTTTTGATTTAAAAAAATTGAAAAATTCGTGGCTTTTTTTTAATTTAAAAAATTGAAGTTCTAATTTTTTTTTTTCATTCTGAAATTTTTTCCCGATATTAGAAAATAGAAAAAAAATTAATTATATTTTTTAATTTTTTTAAAATTTTAGAATTCCTAAAAAAAATGAAAATTGTAAAATTTTGAGCAGAATAGCTGAAATAGGAATATTAAAGCTTCGAAAATAATAAATTTCAATTTTTTTTGAAACTTGAAAAATTCAATTAAATTCTTTTAAAATCTAAGAAATTCAAACAAAAAAAAATTATTTTCAAAAATCAAATTTAATTTAAATAAATTGAAATAAACACAAAAAATAAAAAAAATAATAATTTCAGGCCTTCAAACGTTCCAAGTGAGCACGCCGAAGAAGACTCCGTTGAAAAACACTGATTTCCCGCCGAAATTGAAATATTTCGACGATGATTACGTTTCGGATGACGAAGAGGAGTACATTTCGGACGAAGAGGCGGATCCGTTGGAAGCGGCACTGCTAGAATCGACTCAGAAGCATCAGGAGAGTCTGCTGGTGAAGAAGTCGCCGAAGGGCAAGACACCGACCAAGGTAGGCGATTTTTCACCAAAAATAAAAGAGGGAATAATGTTTTTTTTATTCGAATTGGAAAAATTCAGTTTCCAGGTAATTTTGAAAGGATTTTGTTGAAGTAAATTCCAAAAATTTAAGTTTTAAAAATTTAGCATAATACATTTTTTTTAAAAATTACGAAAATTAAATTTAAAAAAATACGAAAATCACATAAAAAATAAATTACGAAAATCAATTTTTTTACTTACGAAAATCAAATTTAAAAAAATTACAAAAATCAAATTTAAAGAAAAAATTACGGAAATCAAATTTTTAGAAACAAATTTACGGAAATCAAATTTTTTTTTTTAATTACAAAAATCAAATTTAAAAAAATTACGAAAATCAAATTAATTTTTTTTTAATTTACGAAAATCAATTTTTTTTTAAATAACAAAAATCTAATTTGAAAAAAAAATTACGAAAATCTAATTTTTAAATTTTAAAAAAAAAATTACGAAAATCAAATTAAATTTTTTTTTTAAATTTACGAAAATAAAATTTTTAAAAAATTCGGGTTTTTTTTAAAATCACGTAAATCAAATTATTTTTTTAAAAATTACGAAAATCAAATTAAATTTTTTTTTTAATTTACGAAAATCATATTTTAAAAAATCAACGAATTTTTTTTAAGTACGAAAATAAATTTTTTTTTTTAAATTCGGGAAAAGTGAAATTTCATGAATTTCATGAATTTTCAAAAACATTTTCCAAAAATAAGTATTTTTATTTTTTTTAATTTAAAATTGGAGCTGATCATTTTAGAAAATTTTGAATTTTTGCAAAATTTCAATTTAAAAATTCCTCGATTTTTTGTGATTTTTCTAATTTCCAAAAAGCCACAGGACGCTCAAACGGAGACGGACGACGCGGTGACGTCTTCAGAAGAGAGCAGCATTGTCACTGTCCGGTACACTCCGAAAAGAAGCGAAGAGGCGAAGGCGTTGATGGATAAAGTGGTGAAGGAGGAGGAGGAGGAGCTGGAGATTACCAGTGATGGAGAGATGTATAGTGGAGAGGATGAGGAGGAGGATTATGAGGAAGAAGAAGAAGAAGAAGAAGAGGAAGACGAGGAGGAAGGATTGACGGAGGAAATGGAGGAGGAGATATTCATGGGAACACTGGAAGCGTCCGCTCTGATGTACAGGGATCATCATATGAACAAGTACGGGATTCTGGAGCAGAAGGTTGGTTTTTTTCTTCTAAAAATCAAAGAAAAATTGGTTTCTGAATTTTTAGAATTTGTATGTTTTTTTTTTTTTTTTGAATTTTAGAAGTTGGAAATTGACAATTTTTTTTTTCGTTTTACAACTGTTTCTTTGTTAGATGATTGAAAAGTTATTTTGAAATTTTTGTTTCAAGATTTTTAATTTTTCAAGTTTTTTTGGAATTTTTTTTGGAAAATTAAAAATAATTTTTTTCAAAGCTGATTCTTGAATTTTTAAATGTTTCGCATAATTAAATTTTTAAAAAATCTGATTTTTCTGAAATTTTAAAAATCTGAATTTTAAGAATTTTTAAATTTCTATGGTTTTCTTCAAAATTCGATGAATTTGAATACTAAAAAATTGGAAATTTTAAAATTTGAGTTTAAAAAAAATTAATTTTCTATTTTTCAGAATTTATGTGATTTTTTCGAAATTCAAAGAAAATTGAAAAAAAAATTGGAAATCGGCGGATTTTTCAACAACAAAAAATTCGATTTTCAAAAAAATTTAAAACTGTAAAAGCCACCATTTTTTTCAAATTTTAATTAAGAAATTCAAGTTTTATTTTGTAATTTTTTTGATTGTGTTTCAAATTTTTTTAAATATCAATTCCCTAACTTTAAAAAATAATGATACGCCTCAAAAGGTTCCTTTCAAATTTTTAGACATTTTTCAGTTTTAATTTTAATTTTTTTGAATCAATTTTTCCAGATTGACTACGATAACATGAGCGAGGATGAGTTTGTGCGTGAAGCCGAGGACAGGCTGGCCAAGTATGTTCTTTCTTGATTAATTAAAAATTTTTGGGAAATTCTCACACGGTACTCACTTTTGGTGGTCGCTGATTCTGGAAAATCTTGAAAATCGATAGTGAAAACTGGAAAAACAGATGAAAATTGGGTTTTCTACCAAAAATGGTAGCAGCCTTTGATTCTTGAATATATTTTTATTTAAATTTAAGAAAAAAAAGATATTTAATAATTAAAAATTTTCAGAATGAAGATTGGCATTCTGAACACTGTGAAACGACTCGAGGAGAGAATGAGCAAGCCGTTGACCTGTAATTTAGATTTACCCGGTTTTTTATTAAAATTCCAATAAGTTTTCAGCATCTCGACAGACTCACGACCCGACCAAGTGTTTGGGATGTCAGGTGGGTATTTGTTTCATTTTTTAATAAAAAAATATAGAAATTTTGAAATTGAAACTCGCTGTCTTAATTTTGCAAAAATTTAAAAACTGAAAAAAAATCAGCTTTAATTTCATTTTTTAAATAAAAAAAAATATTTTTGGATTAAAAAAATAAATTTGTGAATTTTTATTTTTCCCGAATAATTTGAAATTTTTTTTATGAATTCCTATTAAAATTATTCTTTCAGTATTAAAATAATTGGAATTTCAATTAAAACGTTCTAAATTCCCTGGAAATTCAGATTTTCCTATTAAAAAAAAAATGTTATAAAATTTTTCTTATTGAATTTCAGAAAAAAATTCGAAAAGTGCTTTCTTACTTTTAAATTTTTCTTTTTTAAAATAGGAATTTTTAATTTTTAATTATAAATAAATTAAAATTTCTTACGGATCATAATTAGCTAAATTTTTGGAAATTTCAGCTCAATTTCAATTTTCAATCACTAATAATAATAATTATTATTATCATTTTTTTTCGATTTTTGCAATTTTTGTTTAGGTAATTTCGAAATTTAAAAAACAAAATTTCCTTTTGGTTGATAGATTATTATATTTTTTTGGATTTTGCCTGAATTTCAATTCTCAATTACCAAATAAAATTTCCCAATTTTTTCAGACTGACGAAATCCAAGAGCGCGCTCTCCGTCTCCTCGAACAAATGGCTCTTGATTGGGATGCAGAGGGCAATGATTAACTGTACGAGTGATAAGAAAATATCACTGACATCAATCAATATTTATCAATATTTTTCTTTTTTTTTAAAACTAATTTTTCCGCATTTTCATTTACTGTTCCCTCACCTTTTTATATCTAGGCGTATTTATTGTTTTCTCTCCCGTTTTTTTTGTCTAACTCCCGATGATTATCATGGGTTTCCCGATTTTTTTGATCAAGTTACTGTCAAATTCCGAAAAAATCAATACTAAAATTTCACGAATCGGAAATTTTAAAAATTCAAAATTCTCAACAACAACAACAATTATGAGTTTCGAAAGGGGAGAAAACAAGAAAAAATAACAAATTGGGTATAAAATATTTAAAAGTGGGAGAAGGTGGTGATAACGAGATAACAAAAAAATTTAGAATTCCGACGACTTCTAATGACGTTTTCCAGACGAGAAACGCTTCTTCTTTCTCATATTTTTGTGATCCTTGGTCTCGTGGATTTGGGCTTGATTGGCGGTTCTGAAAATTTTATTTCGATGCTAAATTTAAATTTTTTTAAAATTATTTTCGGATTTTAATTATTTCAACGAACGAGGAAAAGGTAAATGAATTCTGAGAGAAAATATTTTACTGAAGAAAAAAAAATTCGAATAAAGATAAATTTTAAAAAAATTGAGAGTAAATTTTTGAAAATTTTCAGTTCTACAAAAATATTATATTTCCATTTTTTTATATTTGAAGAAAAAATTTTTTCAATTTCAAAATTACAAAAAAATTTGAATAGAAGCAAAAAAATTTAAAATTTGAAAAGTTAAATTTTGATAAACGCCCAAAAAATACTGAATTGGAAAAAGAAAAATCAACTTTTTACAAATTTTTGTTTTTCAATTAACAATTATGACCAATATTAATTGATATTTGAATAATTTTTTATTTTTGCTGAAAATTCAAAAAAAAATCCAAAAAATTTGAATCGAGAATTTTTTTGTTAAATACTGAATTGGTGAAAAATTATTTTTTTTCTTGAAAATTGGAAAATTCAATTTTTTTTTAATTTCAAAAAAAAATATAATCAATCAAAATTTTCAAAGCTCAAATTCAGATTTTTTACTAAAATCTTAATTTTTTCTAATTTAATTTAATTTTTAAAACTCCCAAAAAACCCGTACCTTTTGCTGGGGACGCTGACCAATTTGCTGGCGTACTTCATGCCAACTTGTTCATAGGCTTCCGCCAATTCCGTCTCGTCTTGAGTGATTTCGTACTTTTCCAGATCCTTGCCGAGCTCGGCGAGCAGCGCTTTACGGTCCCGGTCGTGTCGGGCGCGGATTTCTTTGGCGGCCGCGTCGAGTTCGTCTTCCAGATTTGCCAGAGGGACGGCGTTGGGGAGGAGGGCGGCGGATGGCTTGTTGGCGGCGGCTGTCTCTGCTTCCTTGTCCAGGGTGGATCTGGAAAATGGGAATTGGTGGAAATTATAATTTTACTATTTTTGAAAAATTATTTTCAAATTAAAATAAATTTTTTAAATCCTTGTAAATTTATATAATTTTAAATTGCTAATTGAAAAAAAATTAAAAAATTAATTTTTTCCAAATGTTTCAAAATTAATATAATTTTTTTCAATATCAAAATTGTACCCTTTGAAATTTTGAAAAAAAAAAAAATTCAATCTCCATTTTTTCTAAAAATTAGTATTCCGTTTAATTTAAAAATGTATAATTTAAAATTGGATTTTTTTTTTCAAAAACAAGTTTTTATAATAATTTTTATGAAAAAAAAAAATAATTTTTTTTACAAAAATTCAAAAGTTTAACTTTTTGAAGTTCCTATTTTTTTCAAATTTGAATTTTAGAGAATGCATTTTTTATATTAAAAATTGAAAAATTTCCAATTCTTCCAAATTAAAAAAAAAAAAATAATTCCCTCACCTCACAGCACCCTCACAAACTTCATCGAACCAATCGCCGATTCTTCTGATTGTTTTCGTCAAAAGGGCGTAGATTTGATTCATCGGCATGTCGAGTTCTTTGGAAATGTCCTCGAAGTGCTTGTGTTGGAGACCACGGCCCAGGAGGATCGCTGATTGGGTGACGGCGAGTTTTAGCTGAAAAACGGGAAAATTAGTTTTAAAATTTTTTAAAAATTAAAAAAAAAATTATTTTTTTTGAACCAAAAATTCGGCACCGACGTAACTGTAACCACAGGTTAGTTCACTTCTTGAATCAAGCGTGTAGGAAAAATTTTCAATTCAAATTGGAGCGTGTAGCCAATTTTTCAGGCTAGAACTAGGCGTATTCTCGTCATGTAAAATAATTTTTGCCGATTTTCAAGAATTCGAAACGACCTATGACTGTAACGTTTCGCAACTTTAATCAAAAAATTAAAAAAAAAATGATTTTGCGGCAGAATTTTTTTAAAGTTGCGAAAATCAAAAAAATCTTCAATTTTTCTCTAAATTTTCTCAATTTGACTAATAATTTTTTTTTCAAATTTTTAAATTAAAAATCCATGTGTTCCAAAAACTCACCTCTTGCGGCAATCTCTGCTCAAAGTACAATTTGCCGACAATCGGCAGCAAATCAGTGATAACATGCGAGTCGACCATGTTCCGTCCGTATTGACTCATCCGCCGCAGATCCGTGTTCGACAGGTGGATCGAGAGTTCCGAGCGCTCCAACACTGCTCGTTTCAGCTGTTTTTCGACGGATTTGTTCTTGAGTTGAAGGAGGGAAAGAGCCATTTGGGCGGGGAATGTGGAAAAGTCGAAGGAGAGAAGCGGGATGAGACGACGACGGAATTCGCTCCAGTAGACTGGAAGCCACGTGGCGGCGGGTTCTTCTGAAAATTTTTAAAATTGTAAATTATGGAATTTCTGAAAAAATTGAAAAAATTAAATTTTTCAAATATGAAAAAAAAAATTATTTTTTGGAAGTTTTATCAAAATTAAACTTTTTTCATTTATTTTCAAATTTTGTTTTTGAAATTTAAAAAATAATCAAATTCTTTCTTGAAATATAAAAAATTGCAATTCAATTTTTTTTCGGAGTTTTATCAAAATTTAACTATTTTCATTTTTTTTTAATTTTTATTTTTTTTCTAAATTAAAAAAAAAATTCTGATTTCAAATTATTTTTTAAAAAATTATAAAATCAATTTGTTCAATTTTACTGACCTCCTTGTTCAGAAAATTAGAAATTTAAAAAATAAATTTCCAAAAATAATAAATTTCAACTTTTGAAAATTTCAATTTTAACAATTTCCTTTTTCTGAAATTATGATACAAATCGAATTTCTGGTTTATTTTTTCAAAATTTGATTGAAATCTTTTAGAAATTCCAATTGTTTTTTTCGGTTTTTAAAAATTAATTTTGAATTTCGAGAGTTAAATAGATTTTCAGATTAAAAAATTTCGAGCCCGTCAAATTTTTTTAAAACAAAAATTGGATTTTTCATTTATTTTGTTTTACATTTTATTTTTTGAAAACCGAATTTGATTGAATTTTTTGAATTCAATTTCTTTCAGATTTTTCTCCATTTTTAATTTTAAAAATCAATTTTCATTGTGAAACATCAGATTTGTCATGTTTCTATCAAAAAATTTAAAAATTCAATTTTTGAAAACACTCACCATCACCATCTCCCGTTCCGTGTTCCAGTCCCTTGAGCATAATGCAAGTGTGCTCTCCGGTGATATCATTCGAGTTCTGGCGCACATAAACCGGCACGAATTCGCTGCGCTTCCAGAATTTCAGCAGTGGAACTGTGAGACCAAATGAGACTCCTAAAAATTAAATTTTAAATGAAATTCAAAAAATTAGTCAATTCTCACCCAAATAATCCAATTTCTCCGGTTTCCGCTCGTCGAGACGTTGAAGAAGTGGCGGTAGATCGGCTCTTGGCTCGATACGCTCTTCGAGAAGTTCCACGGTGTGACCGTCCTGGAAATATGGGATTTTAGGGAAAATTATTGAAAAAAGGGAGTTTTTTAGAAATCAGAATGTCCAAATTCTTCTGAAATTCTAAAAAAAATATAAAACTTATTTTTTTGTCAATTTTGAAAAATTTTTTGTAAATGAATCTCAGTCTTAAAAATTAATTTTAAAAGATTAAAATTTTTTTTTTTCAATATTTTGGAATTTTTTTTGAAAATAAAATAATTACTTTTTGAAAAATTCAAAAAAATGTCCCATATTTTTATAAATTTTAATACTAAAAAATCAAAATCCTTCAAATTAAGCTCACAATTTTGAGATAATCTTTTTTTCAATTTTAAATTTTATAAAAATTGTTTCGATAGATTCGTTCTTTTTTAAATTTTAGATTATTTTTTCGAAAATGAAAAATCTAATTTTTCCGTCAAATTAGACACAAATTTTATTTATTTTTTTTTAAATATTAATTTTTAAAAAATTAAAATCCTCAAAATTAGGCTCTCAATTTCTAGTTGAAATTTTTTTATTTTAAAATTTAAATTATTAAAAAACAATTTTTTTTAAAAGAAATTCATTTAAAATTTTAAAACTCAAAAAAAACGTCGAAATCTCACCTTAACCTGCTTAATGACCGATTTGGTTCCATTGTGCACCTTCTCCTCCTCATCCAACGAGGTGGCGAGTCCCAAGTAGTACTGTTCGACTAGCTGAACCGCTCGGCTACCGTAACCCATGGATTGGTAGTCCGGATGGACGGCAACACGGACGATTCGACCGCCGGAGAGGCTTCCAAAGTCCTTGTCCATGAATTGTTGGGATACTGTCCATGGCAGGAGGTCTCCGGCCGCCCGTTTGCCCCGTTCCAGTCCGTCTTCCACTTTTTCCGAATCGAGACGTCCCTCGAGACAAACTTGAACGACGGCCAGCACTTCTGGCAGCTTTTTCTGCGTTTTTTGAACGGGGGCCATCAGGACGAAGAGATTGTGAGCAGGAGCGTCGGAGAGCATCTAGAAATGACGAAAAAAATTATTTTTTCGTTTCAAAAAAAAACTGATTATAAAACAAACCTGCAGATCATTCGGGCTGTTTTTATAATGCGCAGACACGAAAATCGCCATAACTTGTTGAAGGAACGCTTCAGAAGCGTCGTGGAACGAGAAAAGTGTGTCGCGGTTGACGACGTAGAGCTCACATGCGGCTGGAGGCGGAGTTCCGCATTCGAGCTTGAATTGGGAAGACGTGGCGTCAAGGCACAGCAAACGGTTCAGCCATTTTTCGATCTGGGAATTGATTTTGGAATTAATTATTTAATTTTAAAAAATGTGAGTTCTTTATTTTCTGAAAATAAGGGAAAATGAACTTTTAAAAAAAAATAAAAACTAAAATATTAATTTTAAAAAATTGAAAATAAACAATTAAAATTTTAAAAACCTGAATATTAGAATTAAATTTTTAAAAATTGAAAAACCTTAATTTTCGCTTTTTTAAATTAAAAAATTTCATTTTTTCACAATAAAAATTGAATTTTTGTGAATTCCTCTCGAAAAAATCGTCAAATTACAAAATTAATTTTAAAAATAAAAAATTTCAATTTTTGCATTTTTTAAATTTAAAATTAATTTTTTATCTTTTTTTTGTCAATACCCTCCAAAAAATTCCCCGAAATTCGAAGATAATTTCAAAAATTGAAAAAAAAAACCAAAATTAAGTATTAAAATTAAAATTTTACCTTCTTGCCTTTTGAAAACTGAAAATAATTTTTTTTTCAAAGTTCAAAATTCAAAATTCAATTTTTCACAATAAAGATTAAATCTTTGTCAATTCCCACCCAAAAATTCTCCAATTTTCAGAAAAAAAACTTGAAAAATTCATATTAAAAAATAAACATTTTTCGCTCACCTTATCACCCGGTTTATACCGAATGCTCTCGTCCATCTGCATCTCGTGAAGTGTCCGTCCCTTGCTCGTCGCCGTTTTTCCCTCTTTCACCTCTCCGCCGGCCGATTGTTGGCGCAGTTGTTGGAGGAGTTTCAGCGACAGCGAACGGCCGGTTCCTTCGTATCCGTTGATGGTCGAGGCAAGGAACGAGATGTAGGGTCCTGGATTTTCGTTTTTTTTTTTTAATTTTAAATAGAGATTTTTGAAATTAATTTCCAAAATAGACCATAGGTCGCTTAAAATTGATTTTTTTTTCTTAAAATTAAAATAAATTTTATTCAGAGCTAGGATAGTCGGTTTAGTGAATGAAATCCATCCTAATCATTTTTTGACAGAAAAAACTATTTTTCATCCTTTTTAGATCAAGATACAGTTTTTTTCAGTATTTTTCAAAATCGGCGACCATGAGGGTACCCAAATCAATTTTTATTTGAAAATTCGTAATTTTTTAAGGGTAGAATTTCGCCCCTATTCTACTTCTGCTAACACAGAACGTAGAGCTGAAATTTATGAAAAAATTTTTTTTTTTAATTTTTTTCGTTTAAAAAATAATTCAAATCTCATTTTCTGCCGTTTTTAATTCTACGACAGGTAATTTTATTGTGTATTGAAGAACATTTTTAAATTGAATTTTTTTTTAAATTACCCGAAATGAGCTCCTTAACAAGTGGAAGTGGAATCGCAGCGGCTTCATCAATGACGATCAGCTCGCATTGTCCGAGTTTTTGAACGTCGGTTGGGGCGATGTACTGGAAGAAAATGGGAAGATTGTGTTTTTAATGAAAATAAAATTTAAACTTTTTTTTTGAAAATTTGAAATTAAAAAAATCGATAAAAATTGTCCCAATTTTTTTTTTAATAATTCAAAAAGATTAGAAAAAAACAAATGGTCCTCCGTATTTTTAAGCAAAATTTTTTATTTTTCACAATTTTTTAAGAACAAAATAAAAAATAAAATAAAAAATTTCCTCCCAATTTTTCATGAAATGCTATATGTTTCAAAAAAGCACAATCTTTTCGAAGCGATTTTTTTTATTTCAAAAATTAAAAAAAAAAAAAAAAGAGTTCCTTTAATTTTAAAATCTTTTTTTTTTTTTTCATACAAATTATTTTTTTAATTAAAAAATTTAAAAAAAAATTCTTACAAAAAATTTTAAATTTTAACCAAAGTATTGTTGTTTTTTAATATTAAAAAATGCGATTTTCTGAAAATTCTTAAAATTACAACAAAAAAAACCCTCTCACCTGAATAGTCTGTTTATGCTCTCGGAACACATTCACCCGAACCAAACAATTCTTAAAGTCCGGATTTGTCGACTGAATCAGCTCGTAATCAGTGTGTTCCTGATAGTCCAACGCGTCGAATCCCTTGACGATGAACTCGAAAAGCGTCTTCAAATTTTCCGGAGACGGCGACGTCACGAAGATGTTGGTGTACCCGAAAGCGATGGCTCCGGCTAGGGAGAGGCCGACGGCCGCCGATTTTCCTCTTCCACGGCCAGCGGTCAGGGAGCAGGTTACTGTAGACTGTTTCTCGGTGATGACGTCGAGGAAACGGAGCAGGGCCTTGGCTTGACAGGCGGTACGGGCCTTGGAGAGCAGCGGGCCGATGGGTTTGGTCTCTTTCATGGCTACCTTGAGACTCGCCAACTCCGCATCCGATTCCGATTGGGCTTTCTGGAAAAATGAGTCAATTTGAAAAAAAAAGAAAAAGAAAATTAAGTTTAAAAAAATAATATAAAATATAAAATTTAAAAAAAATATTTTTTTCATTTTCCTGATTTTCCCCTCATTTTTTTCTGAAATTAGAAAAAAAAATTAAATTTTAAATTTTTCCCAATATTCGCTGTTCTGTTTAGTTTCGAAAATCCCGAAAATTTATTTTAAAAAATCCGAAAAACCCAGATTATTTTTTTTATTTAAAAATTTTAAATTTAAAAAAATTCAAATAAAAATTACGAAAATTTTTTTTCTGTCACTTTTGTGAATATTTTTCTTGAAATTTCAAAAATTCGAATTTTTTTTGATTTTTGCAAAATGTTCAATTTTTTCTTTGTCATTTGTAAAAAATTCCGGAAATTTTTCAATTTCTATCAAAAAAAGTTTTGAAGACCCGAATTTAATTTTTTTTCAACTCTGACGAATTTATCTCTTTATTTAAAAAAAAAAGTTTGAAAATTCCTCAAAAACATCAAAATCTCACCTTCTGACTGGCCGGGATCGCCTCCACATTCTCGATATGGCTGGAAATCGGCAGGACTCTCAACTGATCATCCAACACCAGAATCGACGAACAAGAAGCCAGAGAAAGGATGAATCGCTCGTTGAAACGGGCGACAATCTCATTATGCGCCTCGGTTCGGTATCTGTTGTGCACGTCCATCGAAATTGTGTACAGTTGACGGAGCGATTTGACGGATTGCATCAGGAGAATCACCATTCCGCCGCCTTCAATCGTTTCGATGGTTCTGGCCAGCAGGTTTGGCGTCATTGCTTCGAAATCCTAACGAACAAAATTAAATTAATTTGATAATTATTGTAGCATTATTGTAAATTTTCATTTGCTTTTACACTTTTTTGTTAGAAAAAAAAATTTAATTTAAAATTTTTTAAATATTTTTTTTGAATTTTAAAAAATTAGAAATTCAAAAATTTTTCAAAATTTTAAAAATCTTTTAAATTTTTTTTTTGAAATTGTTTTTTGAATTTCAGAAAATTAGAAAAATAGAAATTTTAAATATTTGTAAATAATTTTTTGTTGTGATTTTTATTTAATTTTGAAAAGAAACTAAGAAAAATAAAAATTTAAATTTTTAAAATAATTTTCATTTAATTTTAAATAAACAGAAAATTGAAAAATAAAAAATTTTCAAAATTAAATTTTTTTGAATTTTTAAAAAAATAATTCGTTCTATTATTGCAAAAATTAAGAAAATTCAAACGCGGAATCCATGGGTCTCGCCGGGATTTTTTTCTAACTATTTTCAATTTTTTCGGAAAAATAAAAATAAGTGACCAAAATAATTTTTTTTTTAAATCTAGAAAATCGATAAAAATTGCATGTTTCGATATAAAATTTTAAAAAAATATCGTGACGGGACCCAAAAATTTCAAATTTTAACGTTATAATCTCAATTTTTGAACTGATTTTATTCTAAATTTTATAAAAAATCGGGATCGAGTTTTTTATCAAAAAACTACAGCGGAATCCATTTTTTTCGAATTCTTGTCCAATTTTTAGGTTTTTCAATTGTTTTTGCCACTTTATTGAATTTTATTGGAAAAAATTCAATTCTAAGAATTTTTCTTTCAAAAACTACAAAACCACTCACTTGCAGCACCAGCACTCCAAACGTGTTTCCCAGAATCTTCTCCGTTTCATTATAATAACAATATCGGATTTGAGTGGAAGAGATGAAGACGTCGAAGGGATCGGCATCCGGAAGACTTCCGGAAATCGTCGTCGTCTTCTTCATCTTCTTCATTTTCTTCTGACGATGTGTCGAGAACGAAAGCTCTTTTTTGTAGCACCATAACACGGAAGGGCGGGCGGAAACGGTGGATTTTGAGAGAATATGGTAGAGAATTGGCACTTGATCCCGAGATTTGTCGCCGACCAACGCGAACATGGAACGGTGGCCAGTGGCGACACCGTTCTCGATTTGGGTACGAATTCGGCCGTCGAGTTTGGTACGCATCTGGAAAAACGGAAATTTTCGAGCCTTTTCGCTGAAAAAAAATGAAAAAATTTGAGAAGTTGAAGTTTTTAAAAAATTAATTAAAATTTTTCAAAATCATTCAAATTTCAGCTCAATTTCTAACTTAAATTGTAATTTTCCTTTTAATTCTTCCATAAATCAAAAAAAAGAGACGCTTTAGGTAAAAAATCTCAAAAATGTTAAAATTTGACAATAATCTGAAAATTCCCGACTTTTTTCAAGTTTTGAATGGAATTTTCGGCGGATATCACAGATTTTAAAAAATACAAGCCTGAAAAAAAGCAAAAAACAAAAAAAATTTAAAAATTAGGTAGAAAACAAATTTTTAAACTAAAAATTGAAATTTCAACAGAAATACCTAATTTTCGATGGGAAATCGATGAAATGCCTAAGAATTAATTAATTTTTATTATAAATAATTTTTTTACAAAAATTTAAACAAAAAAACGAGCAAAAACCATGAAGAACTTCATAAAATAGCCGCAAAAAATGAATTTCCGAAATAAATTCAAAATCGTGAAACACGCCAGCACGAGAGACGCGTCAGCAGCCACCGCTGACGCATTACTTGATCTTTGAAGATTACGGTGAACTTCGTTGGTTTTTCACGGGGAAAACGGGAATTTCTGTGAGGATTCAATGATGAAGGTTGAAAAGATTAAAAGTATGAATGAAAATGTGAAGAAAAGCTGTGAAAATCCTATGAAAACCATGACAAACCAGATTTTTAAGCAGTTTCGTCGGTTTTTTGACTTCACAGACTAGAGTCTACCCTGATGCCGGCTCTTAACACTGTAAACATTACGTTATCACAGAATACAACTGATATGGAGCAATCAACAAAAGGTACTTGTACAGTGACTTTATTTTTCGAGATTTTCATTGATTTTTTGAGAATTTTTCAAAAAATCCTGATTTTTTCAGATTTTTCTCGAGAAATGTGGACTTTTTTCGATTGGTTGTGGGATTTAACACTTCTACATTTAATTACACTATTTATACTGGCTTCCCTGTCATTTTTGGTGATTAGATACTGTTTGGAAGCGATTCGAATAGAGGATTTGGACAAAAAGGCGGTTTTTATCACTGGATGTGATAGTGGCGAGTTTTTATTAAGTTTTGAATGAAAATAACTCAGAAATTGAAACAGAGACGTTGAAATTGAAAAATTTCGGGTCTCACCACGATTTTTGAAAATTCCGGAAAAAATTATAGTTTTTTACATTTTTTTGAATTTTTTTGTGATAAATTTAAATTATTTAGTTTGAAATACTATATCAATTGTATTTTCTTCAGGTTTTGGTTATGGATTAGCGCTGAAATGCCTGGAAAATGGAATAACGGTGTTTGCGAGTTGTATGACCGAACAGGTATCTCAAATATCCATTTTTTTCAAAAAAAATTATTTTTATTGAATTTCTATTGAAACCCTCCTAAAAAGCAGAAAAATAGCAGGAAATCGGCATAAAAACGACCGGGAATGAAAAACAGAAAATGTTTTCCACAGTAACTCGCTGCAAACTGTTATGCGCCTTTAAAGAAAAGGGTTACTGTAGTTTAAAAAAATTTTGAATTTCAGCGGTTTTTATCGAATTTTCTTGGGATTTCTAGGGAAATTGAAACATTTTTAAAGAAGATAACTAGAATTTTTAAAAAAATAATTATTATCAGAAAAAAACCAAAATAAATCGACGGAAAATAAGAAAAATTCAGAATTTCAAAAGAAACAAATAGTTTCATTGAATTTTCGAAATTTTTAATTTAAAACGTGATATCTTTCTCAATTTAATTTTAAAATCATACAGTCATCATCAGATCCCCAGCCTTTCCCCCAAAATTCTATACAAAGGGTTTGGAAAAAATGCAAATGCGCTCCAATGCAAATCCCCCATTCCGCTGCCCATTTTCCCAGTTTTTCACCCATGAAACTGCCCATTTTGAGGGAATCGGAAGTCTTAAGTCGGCAGCTCAAAAACTAAACGCCGAAAGACAGCTTGACGCGTTTTTGATGGACGTGACAAGCGAGGAATCGGTGAGAATGGCCACGAAACGGATAGAGAACGGATGTGAGAAGTTTGGAGGTTTGTGATGGAAGGAAAATAAGGAAAATAAAAAAATGGGAAGGATTCGGAAAAAATTGGGGGAATTTGGGGAAAAAAATGAAAAAATTGTTTTTTTGTTGAAATTTTTGAGAAAAATATTTCGAAATAATTTTTGAAAAATTTTCAAGAATCACAATGTTTTTTTTTCTATTTTTCATCTATTTTTCATCTATTTTTAATTGAATTTAAACAAAAAATTAAACAAATTTAAATCTTCATTTTTTTTTAATTCTAAAAAAATTTTCCAGTAAAAAAATAATTTTTAATTGAAATTTCAAAAGTATAAAATTAATTTTTGACAATTTGTAATAAATTTTAAATGTTTTAAATTTATTTACAACATTAAAAAATTGCAATCAAATTTTTTTAGATGTTAACTTCTAAATTCAATTTTGATCATTTTTTACTTGGTTTTGCAATATTTTCATTCACAAAATTCAAAAAAATTCAAATTTCAGGACTTCACGCCGTCGTAAACAATGCTGGAATAACTGGAAAACACATTGCTGATGATTTTTTTAATTTATCAGAATATCAAAAAGTCACGGAAATCAATCTGTTCGGGCCGATTCGAATAACTCACGCCATGAAGAAATTGTTGAAAAAAGGGAGGTGAGTGAGATATTTTTTTAAAATTAATTGTGAAATATTAAATTTAATATAAAACAGGTATTAATTATTTTCTTAAAAAATTGAAAAAAGTACAGAAATATTGAAAAATTGGTTTTGTTGCAACACTGAACGGTGAATTTTTTTTTCAATTTTTCTTCGAAACAGAATTTTTTTTATTTTGAGAATTTTATTTTGCAAAAATTCAATTATTTCGAAAACAAAAATTGAATGAAAATTTTTAAATTTTATTCTAAATTGCGAAATCCATAAAGGACATATTTAAATTTAATATAATTTTTTTTTGAAATTGAAATTTTTCAAAAAAATAATTTTTTAATTTTTTGACATTTTAAATTTTAAATTCCAACAAAAAATAAATTATCAAAAAAATATTCAAATTAAATCATTATTTTTGTTTTATGTTTACATTAAAGGATTACATTATCAAATTAACATTAAAAGTTGAATGGAAATTAATTTTTTTTTTTGAAACTGCAATCAAAAAAATTTTAAATTTTGACATACAAATAAAATTTCACTTTTTATGGCTATTTTCGAAATTATTATCTATTTTTATTTTAAATTATTTAATTATTCAATTTCCCTCCATTTTCTCTCCATTTCCAACTTTTCCAGAGGCCGTATAATCCAAGTGGCGAGTATCTGTGCACGTATCGGCCTTCCGGGTCTCGGACCGTATACCGTATCCAAGTACGGTATCTCTGGATACTGTGACGTCATTCGGCAGGAACTCCGTCCATTTGGAATATCAGTTCACATTTTGGAACCCGGATTCTTCAATACTCCGCTGATTAATCGGCAGAAAATTGATGTGAGTCGAGAGTTTATTTTAAAAAAATTTTAAATTTTTAAACTGAAAAATTAAAAATTAAAAACATATCGAAATAGAATTCGAAATTCTGAATTTAATTTTCCAGTCAAAAATCTTTGAATTTGAATTTGTTTGTTTGCACTAAACACGGAAAATACATTTCAAAAAAAATCGATATTTTTTGCATTCTAATGTAAAAATTAAAAAAAAAAAAAACATTCTGAAATAGAATTTGAAAATTTTAATTCAATAAAAATAATTTTTTAATTTTCAAATTTAAATTTTTTGTTTCTTAAACAAAAATTGTTCTGCGTTCTATTTCTGGTGTAGGCAATATGTTAACGGAAATTATGAAAACTTGTGCCTAAACGTTTTGAAATTGAAACTGGAATTTTAAATTTAGTTTTTGAAAAAATTTAGTTTTTTTTTAAAATTATATTTTTGGATTTTCAAATTTTATTTTTTCTTAAAATCGAAACATTTTCTAATTTTTAGTCCGAAATTCAAGAAGCCTGGAATCTGGCTCCAGAAGATGTCAAAAACGAGTACGGAGAGCAGTTTTTCAATGATTGTGAGTTTAAAAGTTTCATTTTTTTTAATTTAAAAAAATTTGATAATTTTTCTTAATTTTTATAATTTTTCGAATTGAATGTTTAATTTAAAAATAATTTTAGTGCAAAAAATAGGTAATTTTTGAAAATTAAAAAAAAAATTAAATTTTCTCAATTTTAAAATTAAATTTTTCATTTTAAAAATCCCTATATTCAATTTTTTTTTCAAAGATTTTCAAATATTTTCAACCTAAATTTTCTAATTTTCAGCCCGTAAATCAAGTCAAGACTTCCTCGACACCATAGCTTCTTCTCGAATTTCTCTGGTAGTCGATGCGTATTTTCATGCAATTACCGCGAAATTTCCGAGAAGTCGGTATCAAATTGGATGGGATAGTATACTTTTGTGAGTTAAAAAAATTAAATATTAAAAAAAAAATTCGAGTAAAAATTTTTTTTTTCAAATTTTTAATTTTCAAAATGCATTTTTTTTAAATACCAGCATAAAATTTCAATTTTCACAGTTAAAAATTCTGAAAAAAAACGTTCAGGTTCATTCCAATGTCCTATCTTCCCACTGGTCTTCAGGACTACATTTTCGCTGCCGTCGGCCTGTTTCTGCCGAAACCCGCCTGTCACTGACACCGAGAGAAAGAGAAAAACTATTTACATTTTTTAATATTCAAATAAACCATTTCAAATGCATGTTTCAGGAAAAAACACTGATTTTTCAACAAAAATTTTCATTTTTTAATGGTAAAACAGTGTCTGCGCCTTTAAATTTATGGGTTACTGTATTAATTTTGAAAAATGATTTTAAAGTGAATTTTTCCGTTTTTTGCAATTAAGACCTGCATAAACTGAAAACATAGAAGAATTTTCAAAAAGAAAATGTTTTTAACTTTAAAAATAGTGAAAAATAGGTCAAAATTCGAGTAGAAAATGAAATATAAACATTTCTACAGTAACCTGCACTTTTAAAGGCGCAGACCAATATTCCTCAACTCATTTTTGCAGAAAAATTGATTTTTCGACATTTTCCACATTTTTTCTCGGTTTTTCATGATAAATTATAGTTTTTTCTAGAGAAAATTATTAAAACTTATAGTTTTCAGCTAGATTCCAAGCGATTTCCAGTGAAAAAACTAAGTTTTCACTGCATAATTCAAATTCGTCGTTTTTTTGCAGAAAAGCGCATTTTCTGCCTTTTTTTTGTTGCCGGCATGCCCATTTTCCCATCCATTTCCCATTCTCACAACAGCAGTCAGTCGTCGGCGTTTGCTTCGTCCTTTTCCTCCTTCTTTTTCCCATAATATTGATCCAGTTTTGGACATGTGAGACGCAGAGAAAGAGAGTGAGCGCGAGAGAGTGTGGCGACGAGTAAGAGACGCAGACACGCGGCGGGCTCTTTTTCCCAGTCCAACCCATTCCTTTTTTCCTTTTTTCCCTCAGCAATGCATCGGTTTTTCGGGTTTTTCGTGTCACGCCAATGTCTCTTTTTTGGGGGAGACAGGACGACACGCAAACTTTTTTGAGAGAGCGAGAAAGAGGATTTTTTTATTTTTCGTTGCGAGACCAATTTTTTGGGATTTTTTTGTTTTGAGAAAATTGAGATTGATTTTCAATTTTTTACATAAAAACCATGTCAAAAGTATTACTTTTTTTAAAAATTATGTTTTAAATTTTTTTTGAAACAGGGGAAAATTATAAAAATTATAATTTTGTTTTTTCGAATTTTACGATTATCATATTATCGCTGCGAGACCCACATTTTATTATTTTTCAATTTCGTAAAAGATTTTTTTAACACCTTAGATTTCCCTGCGAGACCCATATTTTTTCTTCAAAATTGCATAATTTTTCAGATTTTCGAATTTTTGAAACTTAATTAATTTTCCAAATCAATTTTTTTCTAAAAAATTCAAAAAAATTCAAAAAAATGAACTGATAATTTTTTTCGTTGTGAGACCATTTTCCGATTTTTTTTTAAATATTCTGAAAATTTAAATCAATTTTTTCCAGTTTCTAAAATTTTTGAAGTTTGATTTTTATAAAAAATTTTCATAATTTTTTTTTTCTAATTTTAAATTTAATTTAGTCCTGGTTTGATGATTTAAATAATTTTCTCATTTTTCGATTTTTTTTTCTGAATTTGTAGATATTTTCATTAATTTAAATAAATATTTTGAAAATTTTCAAAAAAAAAGAAGAAAAAGAATATTTGAAATTATTCAAAATTTGAAAATCCCGAAAAAAATCAGCAATTCTCAATGGAGCGCGATTGCATCTCAAACTGTTTTTATTTATCGATTTCTCATTTCGCCGTCTTCTAGAATCTTGAATCTCGAATCAAATCGATTCCATTGCAAAACTAATTGTATGAACCCGGCGATTTCGTAATCTCTGCGTCTCTCCCCTCCAGTCACTCTCTCGCCTCTGCGAGAGAGTGTGACGACACGAGAGACGCAGACAGGTGCCCCGCCCGCCCGTTTTTCCCATGGAAATTCCTCTCTCCGTTTTGGAAGAAGAAGACGGCGAGAGAGTGTGTCGGAGTGAGAGAGCGCAGAGAAAAAGAGTGAGAGGAGTGAAAACAATAAAGCTCTCTCTCTCTCTCTTCGCCAACGACGACGACGACGACAACTCTTCCCCTCCTTTTTTTTCGCATTTTTTCCCTTTTTTTTATTCTTATTCTTGGATTTTTTTCTTTTCTCGTCCTCTATCCTCTGAATTTTTATCGCCATTATTTTTATTGATTTTTAAATTTTTTCATTCATTAAAATTACAGCGAAAATGCGTTCGGCTGCCACAATCGCCTTCAAACGCACTGGTGATGAGCAAGAAGGTGGGGGGTTTTTTTTTTAATTTAAGAACAAATTAAAATCGATTTTTGCAGAAGGCAAGCCACCGGAGCAGCCCAGTGGAGAGGAAGAGGAGAAGGTGAGTTGTTGATTTTTTTTATTAAAAAAAGTTGATTTGCAAAAAAAAAATAAACTGAAAAATCGATAAATTGAGGTTTGGTTGATTTGGTTTTAAAGAAATTATTTTAAGAAATTGATTTTCGTTAAAAAAAATATTTTTTGCAGTGAAAAATAAATTAAAAAAAAATAAATTAAGCGAAAACTTCAGTTTTTATTTGGAATAATAAAATTTGAGTTTTGATAAAAATTAAATTTGAACAAAATTTTTTTTACCAATGAAAATTTGAAAAACTTATTTTTGAAAAAATTATTTTTCTACATATTTGAAGTAAATTTTTTTGAAAAAATTTAAATAATGAAAATTACTGTTTTGAGATATTGATTTTTATTTTTTGAAAATAAAAAAATTTCGAAAAATTTTAATTCAAAAAGTAATTTTTCAGGATCATTTTGAAATTTTTTTTTTAATTTTTAATCTAAATTTTTTCAGAATATCAGAAATTAAGATATAAGAAACTCTGAAATTTTCTTATCGATTAAAAAATAAATTCCTTAAAATTCAATGTTAAATCAATTTTTCCAATCAAAACTAGAAATTACTCGGAAAAATGATTTTTTTACAGTCAAACTGGCAAAAAAATAATTTGGGAAAAATTTACTGATCTGGATTAAAATATTTGGATTAAAATTTTTTTCGAAAATTTGAATTTAAAAAAAAATTCATTTATTGTTTTTCTGAGCTATTTAAAAAATTAAAGTATTACAAAAAAATTTAAAATTAAATATTTTTTCGTTTTTTTTTTAAATTTTATTTTTCCAATTTTTCCAGCAAGAAGCGCCGATCCTCCGCCCGGACAATGAAGCCAAAGAGACTCCACTCAACACAACAACCGGAACATTGGGAAATCTGACGTCCAGGGAACCGCAGAATACCAAGGAGAAGTTGGGACATCGGCGGATTGACGAGCAAGGAGGGGTGCGTTTAAAATTTTTTTTTTTAAATCAATTTTTTTAAATTCCAGGTTTCCTACAAAAAAGTACCCACAAACGCTCTGATGCAAGCTATCCAGCTGGGAATTTCCAATTCAATAGGTGATTTTTTTTCAAAATTAAGTTTCAATTTTTTTTTTAATTTTAGGAAGTCTTGCCTCGCTCCCAAACCGAGATGTTCTGCTCCAGGATTTTGAGAAAGTCGACATTGTCGCATTTCCAGCGTGAGTTTTTTATTTTTTTAATTTTGAAAATAAAATATTTGGAATTTTTAAATAGATGGAAAAAAAATAGAAGTGTGAAAAAATTTAATTTCAAATTTTTAAAATTAAAAAAATTTATTTTTTGCAAATCTTTTTTTTTTTTTTTTTTTTTAATTAAAAAAAATTGAAAATTAAAAATTAAAAGTATTCTCTAAAATTTTAAGATTAATTTTTTTCAAGTTCGAATTGTTTTTTGTGAATTTTAAATTCAAGTATTTTTATTTTTGTTTTAAACTTAATTTCTTTATAGATTAAAAATAATTTTATTAAATCAAATATTTAATTTTTTTAAATTCAGATTCAATTTTTTATACATTTTAAATAAATAAATTTTTTTTAAAATTCAACATAATTTTAAAATGTCAAAATTTCCAGATCCGGTTCCACTATCACTCCGTCCCACTCTTTCGGCGATTTCCGATTCCGAACGTATGCTCCGATCGCTTTTCGATATTTTAGAAATCTATTTCACATCAAGCCTGCGGATTTTTTGGTGAGTTAAATGATTTTTTAAAAAATTGGAAAAAAAATTAATTTTTTTACAAAATTTTCAAAAAAAAAAAAATTATCCGGAATTTTCCTTTAAAAAATTGTTTTTTTTTGAAATGTTTATTAAATGTTTTTTTATGAATTGTTCCTCCCAGTTTCCGAAATTTTTCTATAATTATCTCGTAGCATTTTGTTTAAAAAATATTTTTAAAACTTATTTCAAATTTTTTCCAAAATTTGTAAAGAAAATCTGTTCAAGAAAAAATGAAATATTTTCGGTTTCCAAAAATAAACAAAAAAATTAAAAAATAGAAAAAAATCATTACTAGTGGTGCTACAACACGAAAAAACATTTAAATTATTTAGCTTCTTCCAAGTTCAATTCGCATTTGTTTTCCAGCGCTCCATCTGCACAGAACCGCTGAAAGAGCTGTCGAACGCCGGCGCGTCCGGATCGATATTCTACGTATCGCAAGATGATCAGTTTATCATAAAAACTGTACAGCACAAGGAGGCGGATTTCCTGCAGAAACTGCTTCCCGGATATTATATGGTGAGAATTTTTGAATTTTATTCCAAAGAATTTTGATTGGTCATTAGCCGCTGCAATTTAAAAAAAAAAGAAAAAAATATAATTGAAACAGAAATTTTTTTTCCAGAATTTGAACCAAAATCCGCGAACATTGCTGCCGAAGTTTTTCGGACTTTTTTGCTATCAGGTGGGCTTTTTTTTTTTTAATTTTCCTTTTTTGAAAATTAATTAAATTAATAAATAAAATTTACAATTTTTTTGGTAAGATTAATTTTTTTTCACTAATTTCGGAAAAAAAGAAGTTTTTTACGGTTCTGAATTTAAAAAAAAATTAAATTTGATTTTTTTAATTGAGGCTTAAAAAATTGAAAATCAAAATTAAAAAAAAATAATTTGACAAAAACAAATTTTTAGAAATTTTACGGAAATTTATCCAATTTTTTTGATTTTTCAAATTTTTTAGAATTATGTTTTTTTTTTTAAATTACAGTGATTTTATTATTAAAAAAATGAAATTTAAATTTGAAGTTGATTAATAATATTTTTTAGTATTTTCACAACATCCTTAATAATGATTTTTCAAAAAAATTGTGATTTTCAAATATTTTTGAAACCGAAAATGGCATTTTTCAGTTTTTTTCTCAATTTATATTGTTTTAAAAATTATTCAAATTATCAGAATTTATAAAGAAAACCTAAAAACGTACTTTTTTTAAATTCAAAAATTTAAAATTTGATTTTTCAAACTTTTACAACAGAAATTTTGTGCATTTATTTGGAAAATTTTTGGAAAAATAAAAATTTTAATTTGAAGGCGAAATAATTTTTTCTAGTTGTGGCACCGTTGATAATGATTTTTTGTTGTTGATATTTTTGAATTTTTAAATTTTTAAATTAAATTTTCCAATATTTATTTTAATGAAATTGTTTTGTTAATTTTTAAAATTATTTAAAAATGCATTTTTAATTTTAAAACAACAATTTTATTCATTATTTATTCAAAATTAATGTTTGATAATAATTTTTTAATTTTTAAAAAAATGATTATCTAATTTTTTGAAACCGAAAATGTTATTTTCCGGGTCTTTCTCATTATTATTATTCATTTTTCAAATGGTGACAGTTGAGCTAATCCACGTGGATTGGGTCTCGTCATGCAGCTACGTGACCTTTAACGGCGAGCAGTTTCTTTTTTTTCTGCGTGTCCACACATGCTTTTACTCTCTCTCACGTTGTTCACGTAACTGCATGACGAGACCCATTCCACGTGAATAAGCTCAACTGTCACCATTTGAAAAACAGATAATACAATCGATTTATTCTTCCAGAGCCTCGGAAAAAACATCCGCTTACTGGTAATGAACAACTTGTTGCCCCAAACAGTGACAATGCACGAGAAATACGATCTGAAGGGTTCGACGTACAAACGAATGGCCAACAAGGCGGAAAGAGCCAAACCGCATCCGACACTGAAGGATTTGGACTTTTTGGAGTGCCATAAAGACGGCATTTTCATCGATCCGATTGCTTTGGATGCGCTGATGAGGTCGATTAGTAGGGATTGTTTGGTGAGTTTTTAGACAAAAAATTATTTAAAAATTTGGAAAATTACATTTTTTAAATAAAAAAAATAGTTTTGGAATTCAACATTTAACAAAATGATTTTTTTTCGTGGTATTTTTAAAGTTCCGAATTTTCAAAATAAATTTCCATTTTTTGAAAATTTAATTTGCAATTATTTAAAAATTGGAAATTGACTAAATTTCAAAAAAAGCGAAAATTATTTTTTTTTAATCGAATTTTTCAAAAAAAAAAACCGTTTTTTTTTTCAAACTTTCAAAAGGTTAAAAGGCTAAAAATAAAAAATTTTAAATTTTTAAGAATTAATTTTTCAATTTACAAAAAAAATCTGGAATCCGAAAAAAACAATTTTTTTGAAAAAATAGAAACAATTTTAAAATTTACTGTTTCATAATATATTTGAACATTTTTTTTCGATTTTTTGAATGTTTCTATAAAAATTGCCGCGCTCAATTCATTTTTCAAAAATTGGAAAAATGTTTTAAAGACGAGAATTAAAAAAACTTGTTTTGAAAATTAAAAAAAATTAATATTTACGAATTTATGTCATAAATTTTATGATCTAACTTTAGAAAATCAAATGAATTTTCAAGAAAAAAAAATCCAAAAAATAATAATTTTTCAAAAAAATTTCCCAAATTTCAGGTTATGGAAAGTTTCAAAATCATGGACTACTCGCTGCTCGTCGGCATTCACAACGTGGAATTGGGCATCAAAGAACGCGCCGAACTCAACGGAGAGTCGTTTCCGGCTCCGTCGACTTCGAACGGAGCAACTTCTTCCTCGAATGCTCAAGGAGACAAGTCGAAGGAGTCGGCGAGTGGAGAGAAGTCCGAGGAGCATAAGGTATGGTTTTTGAAATTTAAATTCAAGTTTGACAAATTGAAATTTGACGAAAACGAGAATTCCCTATTTAAAAAAAATTATTTTTAAATTAATTTAAACTTCTAGAAAAAAATAATTATTTTGCTTTTTAAATTTAAATTTAATTTTGGAAAAAAAAATTTCCAACTGCAAAACTATTTTTTTAAAAATTGAGAATTTCCATTTTTTTAAATAAAAAAAAATCTAACTGAATGAAAAATTTAAAAAAAAAATTGACTTTCAATTTTGGACGAAAAATTGATTTAAATATTCAAGATTAAAATGTTTTTATTTTATTATTGGATTGGATATAAAATGAATTTTGGTCAGTTTTTTTTTAAATTTAATTTTTTGAAAATTATAGAATTTTTGAAATTTTTGAAAAATTATCCAGGATTTTTTAAAATCCATTTTTTTGTAAATTTTGTTTTTGTTCAAAATAATTTTATTTTTTCCAGGTTCTCCAAGAGAAATTCAGTGTGTGGGACACTGGAGACGGCGATGTTCCCCATGGTGGAGTACCGGCGCGGAACTCGAACGGCGATCGATTGGTTCTTTATTTAGGTGAGTTTTATTTAAAAAAATTAAAAATAAAAGTTGTGAAGTAAATGTTAAATTAAAAAAAAAACGGATCTTTTAAAATTAGAATTAACAAAAAAATTGGTTTTCTGAAAGATTTTCTGAAAAATGTAATTTTTTTCAAAATTTTAATTGAAAAAAATAAAAATAAAAATAAAAATTTTAATATTTTTTTCTAATTTTTTGAAAATTAAAAATCACAATTTTCCAATTTTCAGGCATAATTGACATTCTTCAAAATTATCGATTGCTCAAAAAAATGGAGCACACGTGGAAAGCGATTCTTCATGATGGAGTGAGTTTTTAAAATTAGAATTTTTGAAGAAATTAGAAAGAAAATTAATAATTGCAAAAGGAATTTCAAAAATTTAAAGTAAAAGTTTGTAAAAAATTTGTAAATCCTAGTAATAAATTGGGATCATTATTCGAACCTCAAAAAATAATTTTTCAAAAATATAAAAAACATAGTTTTGTTGACTTCCAGTTAAAAAATTTTTCGAAGTTATTTTTAAATTTGTGCAAAAAAATTTTGGATTAAGAAAATATTTTATTTAATTGAAAATTGGGAACATTGAAAAAAAATCAAAATTTCTAACTTTGGAATATAATTTTTTTTCCGGATTTTTTCAATGAAAAAATTTCAATTTCCATTTTTTTACATTTTTTTTTAAATTTCACATCAAAATAAAAATTCTTATCACTTCCCAGGACACAATATCAGTGCACAATCCGAATTTCTACGCCTCCCGATTTTTGAGTTTTATGACGGAAAAAGTGTTCAAGAAGGGTACAGGTACGCCAATTTTTTTTTTTTTTTTAAAATTTAATTTTTTCCATGTTTTTTCCTATTTTTCTCTTTGCCCCTGGCACCCAATCATTCCTATCAAATTATCCGAAATTTTGAAAATTTTTTTGAAAATTGGAAAAAAAAAAAAATTGAATGCCCTTCCCTATCCTTCCAATGGCTTGGTTTCCTTTATCTCTCCTATTTTCTTTTTTAAAAAAATTTAACTCGAAAAAAATAGTTTTAGAATGAATTCAATGACTGAAAAACTCGTCTGCAACCGATTTAGAATGATATTATTTTTTTTTATTTTAGAAAATTTTGAAATTTTTGAAATTAAAAATTTTTGAAAAATGTATGTCCTCCCCTCATGTTTTTCCGATTTCTCTGTGAATACTAACCGATTAAAATTGATTTTATTTGAAAAAAAAAACTTCTACTCAGCACTAACACCTTTTTTGTTCGATTTTTCTCTGATTACAAAAATATTTTTTTATTATGAAAAAAAATTGAAATTAATTTTTTTTTTTTTAATATTTAGAAAAAAAACCTAGAACTTCTATCTCACTTTTTCTCTGATTCACACATTTTTTATCAGTGATAAGCTATCACCTTCCCTCTCATCCTTATCACTTCTCCTCCTCTCCCCCTCTCCCAATTAACGATTACAGCCGACGAAAAGAGAAGTGCGAAATTTCGCACTCTGGTGCACAGTTATCTCGGTGAATTTTTTATATATATTTTTTTTTCATATTTATTATTTTAAATTTTAAATTTAAATTTTTTAATTAAAAAAATTATTTTTTGAGAAGATTGTAGGAAAGTTTAAATTTTTCACAAAAAAATCCAATATCAAAAAATATTTTTTGAAAATTGAAAGAAATATTTTCTAATATTTCAAAATTAATTGGAACACTCGAAATTTTTTAATTAAAAAAATTAAAAATTAAATTTATTTTTCGAATTTTTGAAGAATTATTTTTCATTCAAAAATTGATTTTTTTGTTGTTTCCAATAAAATTTGAATTTATTTGAATTTTATTCTGAGTTTTTTAAGAAATTTAAAATTTAAACCTAACATTTTTCGAGAAAAATTTGATTTTTTCAATTTTTGAAATTTGAAAAATTTGAAAAATAGATTTTTTAGACTTAAAAAAAAATCTATTTGTTTTTATTCAATATTGAAATTAAAACTCCCAAAAAATTGAAAAATAAACAAAAATCTCGTACTCGTCCCGTGTCATTATTCATCGTCCGTTCCGTTCCGTCCCGTCCATGTCTGGTCCCGTCACGACTACCGTAATCCCCCCACCCCACCTCCCCGCTCTCAAAATTATCATTTTTTTCAAAATAATCCCTTTCCAATCTATTTTTTCTCTATTTTTTACATTGTATAGTGGTTAGTGGTTTGTCGTTTTTTTTTAATATTTTAAAATTAAATTTTAAAATTTTTTTGTCTTATATAACTCCTCACCTATGCTATGCATCTCTTTTCTATTGAATGATGATATGTGCCTGCTCGCTTTATTTTATTATTTTTTCTTATTTTTAAATTTGCGTCACACACTGATTACACTGAAAAAAGCTATCATTTGGTTCTGCGATTTTTCCGGAATTTTTTGGTTTTTATAGAGCATGTGGAAAATTAAAAAGAAAAATTTTGAGAAGTAAGCAAAAATATATCGGAAAATTATCTGATTGGTCGATTGGAATTTTTTTACTTAAAAAATTAAAAAATTATTTATTTGAAGAAAAAGGTTGATTTTTTTTGAAAAAATTAAAAAAAAATTGAAAAAATTAAAAATTGATTTTTTTTTTGAAGAATGAATTTAATTTCAAAATTTTTTATAAAACTATTTTTAAACATTTGAAATAAGGTGTATTAAAATTCAAATTAATTTTTCTCGACAATTTTTTTTTTGAAAATATAAAAAAAATTATTAAAGTTTTTTTAAAAAATATTTTTATATGGAAGATTCCGGTAATTAAAATTCAATTTGAAATGTAACATTTTTGATAGAAAATGAATTTTCGAAAATATTAAAAATGGAATTATTAGATTAAATTCAAATTTTTCATTTAAAAAAATAATTTTAAAAATGTAAAAAATATTTTTAAAAAAAAATAAAAATTTCAGTATTTTATTAATTTTGATCTCTTTTAATTTAAGCATTTTTTAAATTTCCCAAAAAAATATTCAGTCTTGTAAAACAATTTTTGACAGGAAAAAAAAATTAAAATCGACCAAATTTTGATTTTTCCAAAAAAACCTTTTTTTCAAAATTTCAGAGAAAATCCAAATTTTTAAAATTTAAAAAAAGTCAATAGTATTAACTAAAACCACAATCAGTATTTTCTGGTCTATCAGTGATAGGCTAAATAAAATATTTATTAAATATCACCACATTTTTTTTCATCAATCAAAATTAATTAAAAAAAAAAAAAATCAATTTTCCCCATTTCCAGCACTAAAACAATCGCCGTCGCGGCGACGAATGCTGAAAGGCAACAGCAACGACGAGGATCCGAGTTTTATCACCACCGGATCAGCTTATCACCGACAGCATAAGGACTCGGAGAGAGACGGACTGAACATGACGGTTCAGGACGGCATCGGAGCCAGCACATCCACTCCAAGAGAGGTTTTCGGCTCGCAAACGGCCAGGGAATCGACGAGATTGTATAATAGGGAAGTGCAACCGGGAACCAGTGACGAGAGGAGTGAAAGAGGTACGTTGAGGGATTTTTTTTTGATTTTTAAAGTTTTTTAAATAAAAAATTTCCCATTTTTTTGTGGAATTAAAAAAAATTGTGGAATTTTTTTAAAGTTTTTTTTTTTTTAATTTAATTTTTTTGTGGAATTTTTTCAATTTTTTTTAAAATAAGCTCAAAAAATAGAGACTAATTTTTAAATATTTATCAAAAATTAATTATTTACGGTCGAAAAGTGTTTTCAATTTTTTTTAAACCTTATTTGAAATAATTAATTAAAAAATGAAGACTGGATCTGAGAAATTGTTTTTTATCGAAAATTTATCTTAAATGTAAATGTTGAAACGGTCAGTTAAAAATACAATTAAGTTAGATTTTTAGTTTTTTCAAATTTTTCAAAGTAGCGACTTTTTAAATAATTTGGAAAATTTTGAATTTTTCGTAAAATTAATTTTTGCATTATTAAATTTAAAAAATGGAAAAAATAATTGATTGTGGTGAAAAATATTTTTAACTGATTAATTTAAATTAAATGAAATTTTTTTAATTTTATTAAAAAAAAGTTTTTTTCAAAAATAGAATCCGATTATTTGGAATTTTAATTGTAAATTGTGAATTATGTAACGGTTCAAATTTGATTTGAAAAATATTTTTGTTTATGAAAAAATACTGAAAACTTAATCACAGCCAACTCTGCCCGTGATCCGCCGTCTTCCATGAGCCGAGTACCACTTCGAAGGTCGTATCGAGACGCCGGACAGACGATGAGTGTCGAGAAGAAGGAGAAAAAGGTGGGTTGGAGCATTTTTGGAAAATTAAAAATGAAATTTTGAATTTTATTCAAAATTTGAAAAGTTTTTGAATTTTCAAACATTTTTTAGAATTCATCCTGGAACTTATCCTAATTTTTGTTTTTATTTTTTCAAAATTTTTAAGAATTTTCTGAAAAAGTTGAATAAATTTTTTTGTGGAATTTTCAACAAAAACACAGGTTTTATTTTGATAAATCAAATGAAAATAAGCCTCGAAACGTTATAATAAAACAATTTTTTAAATTTAATTTTTTAGAATTTTACTGAAATGGTAATTAAATTTATTTAGAAGAAAAAAAATTGCAAAAAATCAGGTACCGGAATTTTCAAATAAAGAAAATAAATTTAAAAAAAACTACTTAAAAACTACTTAAACTAATTTCCGAAAAAAATTTAAGTTTCAACTTTTTTGGATTTTCAGAAAAAAAGATATAAAAATTTATTTAAAAAAAGCAATTTTTCTCAAAATTTCGTATCAATTGGAAAAAAAATTTAATTTAATTTTAGATAATTTTTATTTACAACTTTCCAATTTATTGAATTGTTTCTAAATAATTGTAAGCTAAACAATTATTCTTTTTTTGAATTTTTGAATTTTTTTTAAATTCAATTTTATAACATTAAAATGAGATAAAAACGGTTTTCCAGGTGGAACGCCTGTTTGCTCAACCGAAACCGACGGACGAAAAAGTGCCGGAAGAGCAAGAAACGGAGGAAATTGTGAGTGGTGGTGAAGCGGCGTGAGATGAGAGTTCGTTGCTCGGGACGCCTCTTCTTCTTCTTCTTCTGTTCCTCCCTCCTCATCCTTCTTCTACTTCTTCACCAAACAAACACACACAAACAACTTATTTAGGTATCTGAAGAGAAATGGAAAAATTTAAAAAAAAAAAAAAATTATGTGTTGTTTTGTAGTTTTCATTTAACAACAGTTGTTTTGTGGCTAGTGTGTAGTTAAATATTTGAATAGTGTTGCTAGAAAAATTTGAAAAAATCGAAAACAGTTTGATAGAATTTTTTTAAGAAATTTTTCAAATTTTTAATTTTTTTAGAATTATTCATTTTTAAAAATTAGAGCTAGTTGAAAAATTAATTTTCAATATCCATGCGATTTTTATAAAATTAATTTGAAATTTTTAATTTAATTTATTCCAAATTTGAGCATTTTTATGGAGAATGAGTATTTTTGTTTTTTTCGAAATTTAATTTAATTTTAAAAAAAATAACCAAATTGAAGAAATTAAATTTTCACTTTTGTATAATTTTAAAAAAATTAATATGCTAATTTCAAATTTTAAATTTATTTTTTTTTATTTGAGCATTTTCATGGAAAATTTGATTTTTAAAATTTTTTAAAAACTTCTAATTAATTTAACAAAAATTGCCGCAAACTGAATAAATTGATTTTTAATTTTAAGATAATTAAAAAAAATAAGTTAAATAATTTTTTAAATTTACAAATTTTAATCAATTTTTTTAAAAAAAATTTTTCAATATTCAATTTAAAAAAATTCCTTCATTTTTTAGAATTATTGAAAAATTAATCAATCAAATTGAAAATTTAAGTCAAGAATCTGGTTTTCAAAATTTTTCGAAATTTCCAATTTATAAAAGAAATTTCGAATTTTTTTTAAATTGAAAAAAAAAGAATTTTAATAAAAATCAAAGATTATTATTAAAAAATTGAGTAAAAAAAATAATTTGAATTTTTTGAATTAATTTAAAAATTAGTTCGGAATTCATTATTTTTCTTCAGTTTTAAATTTTAAATTTTCAAAATTCTCCCAAAATTCGTCGTTGCTTGTGTTAATTTTTTTGTTATTTAATTAATTAATTTATTTAACCAATCCCACCTCGCCGCTTTTTTGTCTCTTGTATTGTCTGCGTCTCTGCCTGTCACTGCACTCTCTAACGCTTTTTGTTCAATTTTTAACAACAAAAAAAAATTAAAATTACCCAAAAATTTATAATTTTCAGACCCGATTATAGCCGGAAGTGTAGGTTCCGGAGACCGCCCATCTACAGTAATCCTGCCAAACAAACAAAAAAGAAAAAACCAATAATTCTAGTGTCGAGTTGTGAAATTTTATTCTATTTAATTTAAATATTCCATTTTTTGCAAAAAATATTTATTTTTTGGTTTTTTCCCCAATTTTGCGACCCCTCTCGTCTCCGAATTTTGTGATTTTGATCCCAGAAAATTTCCAAAAATTATTTAAACCTTTGTACTGTAATAACCGAATTTTTGCCCGATTTTCAGAATTTTCAGAATTTTTTTACCCCCCACCCATCTACTTATTAGAGATTCTACCGTCCCATGTGTGCTGAATAATTTTATTTTTATCTAATTTTATTTTTCTACGATTTTACAAACGCCCGGCTTTCTTTTTTCCCTTTCTCGTCATTTTTTTTCCATGAATTTTCATTTTTTTTGAAAATAAAAAAAAATTTGCAAAAAAATATTTTTATTTAATTTTTATTTTTTTTTCCGATATTTCTCGATTTTTCAGTCGGTTTTTTGATATTTAAAAATATTTTAAAAATTGAAAAAAAAAATTTCCACATTTTTAAAAAATTTCCAGATGCCCAGCGATGAAACAAAAACCGAAGCGAGTCCACAATTCCTGTCTTTATGGCAAAATTCGGACCATTTTTCGAAAATTGAAGCACAAGCGGTGACCAGGGGACTTGTACAGGCCGCGAGGTGGGGTTTTGAGAAATATAAAAAATTAAAGAAAAATGGAAATGTTTCATTTTTTTTGTTGATAAAATTTGAATTTTCGTTTTTTTTTATGGAAATCGTTTGAAACAAATTTTAAAAAATTCAGAAATTAATTTTCAGTTATTTAAATGGTTTTTAAATATTTTTTATTTGTTTCCAGAAATTAAAAAAATGGAAAAACAAATTTGAATCTTTGTTGTTATTTATTTTTAAATTTTAAAAATTATTTAATAAATAAATGTATATTCAAAATTTCGGATTTTTTTCTGATAAATATAATTCAAATTTTTGCCGCTTTTTTTGATGGAATGATTAAATTATTTTTCAAAAATTTGAAAAAAAATTAAAAATGAACGTTGGAATTTTTGTTTCCGGAAATTAAAAAGAAGGAATAGAAATTTTGAATTTGTAAAGTTTTTTTTCGAATTTCAATAATTAAAAAAAAATATTGTTTATTCATATTTTGGTTTTTTCTGGTAAACAAAATGTTTTAAAAAATGAAAAAAAAACGATTCTGCCTTTTCTGTGTTATAATTTGAATTTGTTCAAAAATTCCAAAAAATGTTTTTTTCATTTTTTTTTCTGGAAAAATGTCCAAAAAATTCTATTTTTTTACGTTTTTTGTTAAAAAAATAAATAAAAATTGACAATAATTTTTTTTTTAAATTTAATTTTCGATTGAACAAAAATTTTCAATTTTAATCATGAAAGCAGAAAAAATGAATTTGAATTCATTTTATATCTATTTATATATTTTTTCTGAAAAACGCATAATACTTTAATTTATTTTCTGATTGTAAATAGTTACTCCATTTTTCCAGAGACTCCCCGACAGCAGACCCATCGATTCGTTCCCCCCTCTGGCAGAATCTCTCGTCAATGTCCTCCTCGGATCAAGCCCATCTGATGTCGCGACTCTCGAGTTCCTGGCCATTTCGAGACGAACGGAGGGCTCTGACATGGCCAGTTCATGCCGGATTACTCGCCAATTGTCTGACGTCTTCGCTTATTGGTGAGATTATTTTTTTTGAATAAAAATAATATTTAATTTTGAAATAAAAAAGAGCTTTTCTAGGAAATTTGGGTTAATTTTAATAATGTATTAAAAAATGAAATTTTAAAAATGTATGGGAAGAATCATTTTATTTGAAAAATACGACTTTTTAAATTTTAAAACAAAGAAAACGCATATTTTTTTTTAGAAAATTTAGATTTTTTTTGAACTTTTTCAAATAATTTTTCAGTATTACCAGATTCAAACGAAGTGGCGAAGTCCGCAATTTGGTGTATCGGCGGGTCCCGTTAGGGAATCGGGTACAGTATTACTGGCGCGAAAAACATTTGCACTTTTCACCGTGGGTTTTTCGAAAATATTTTTTCGCGCCATCGGAAAAATGAATTTTGTACCCGATTCCCCAACGGGACCCATCGGGCGCCCAATTGCGGACATCGCCACTTCGTTTGAATCTGGTAATAATTGTTTAAGAAGCAAGAATTATTCAACAAAAAAATTAATTTTATTTTTCTTTTTTTGTTGTTGTTAAATTTAATATTTAAAAGTTGATTTTTAGAACTGTTTTTGAGATGTTATCAATTTTTTTCATAGAATAATTTTTAACTAATTTGAAAAAAATTGGTTTTACAATTTTAATCCAATTCCAGCCACCCGTATCAATTCGGACATGTTCCTGTTCGACTCAAAGACCAAATTCTTCGAATCAATTCGAAAATGTCCGAAAGCTCCGTTCGTTTTTGGCGTTTACTCGTCCGGTGTCACTTATTTCATGCTTTATCAGGTGAGGTTTTTTTTTTATTGATCTGAATTTCCAATTTCAACACAAAAATATGTTGATCCATAAATTTTAACTGGGAAATTTGAAAAAAAAATTATTTTCTTTTTTCATTTTTTTTTGAAATTCATATTCAAAATGATTATTTTACAATTTCTAAAGCTGAAAATTGCAAAAATTTGTTTTTTCATTTTTCCAAAAATTCAAATAATTTGCTGGACATTTTTCTCATTTTTTACTCAACTTTTTCAATTTTTATAGGCTGATTTTGGGAAAAAATTAATTTTTTAGATTTTAAAAGGAAAAATAATTGTTTACATTTTTTACTCTAATTTTCAATATTTTTTGTAATTTTCTACAAAATATTTTTTGAAAAATTCAAATTTACATTGAAAAAATATTTTTTAAGCCAAATATTGCAAAAATTTGGTTTTTAATTTTTGAAAAATTCAAATAGTTTTTTAGAAATTTATCTCATTTTTACCCACTTTTCTGAATGTTTTAAAGTAGAAAAATTGCACTTAAATTTAATTTAAAAGTTGAAAAATATCGTAACATTGACAAAATTGCGCGCAAAAAAGTATCAATAAATGTCAAAAAAAAACTGAAAAATTAAAAAAAAAAAGTATTTTTTAAATGAAAATTTCAAGTGATTTTGCAATTATTTTTAAAGCTCAAATTTGTGAAAAAATTTCTAATTTCCATAATTTCAAAAATATTTTTTTTCACATTTTCCAAATTTTTACCCCATTTCCTAAACATTCCAATATAAATTTCCCCATTTTCCAGATGCTAGTCACTCCGAAAGTCTACAACGAACTGACACCGTGTCCATCGTGTCTCATCATCAACAGTATCGCCATCGGATTGACCACAGGAGTCGGTCTCCCACTCCTCGCCACCCCCTACTTGTCCCATTATGTTCTTCTGAATCGAGAAGGGGGCGGAGCCAAAGCAGCACCGCTCGTCACCAATTTATTGGAATTTTTGACGTTGGGATGGGAAGGTGAGGGGCTTTTTTTCGAGTCAGTCTGCAATTGCGCGTCAAATCTGCAGTTTTCTGCATAATTTTCGAAATTGGCGCGTGAAATCTGATAGATTCCTGATATTTTGTGCATTTGCGCGTAAAATGTGGTGTTTTCGGTTGGGAATTCGCTAATTTTTTGATATGATACTAATAAGGGTTCTAGAAATCGATCCCGCTAGGTCCCAACCTGCACAACTTTTTTGTTGATTTTAT
>LR564843.1:0-43828 GCA_900536345.3 Caenorhabditis sp. 39 LS-2015 | reverse complement strand
TAAGAACCGTTTGACTAGCGGATGGGGGTTTTTCTGGTGCTATCAGAGGAAGACGGAGGACAATTCGTGCAAAGTCACGGAAATGACGAATTGCGGGTCGAAAGGGCTGACAAAAGATGCATCCTTCAGATGAATTCGCGTGCAGCAACAAAACAGCAACAAAAACTTTCCGAGCCTTTTCTCTTCTTCTCTTCCAGAATTCTCAGATGTTCAGCGACCTCTCACTTTTCTCCATTTCCCCATTGCCTCTTTTCCCCTTCTTCCTTGTTTTCATGGCAATTTCCGGCAAATTTTAAGTGCTTTTGTCCATTTTCGCAATCCATCAACTCGGGTTTTTTATGACGTGGAAAAAAGGAAATATCCGTTTTTTTCGTTTTCCTCGGTTCCCCACTCTTTCTCTCTCACGTTTTCCTTTTGGCATTCGGCATTTTCGGAGCTTTCGGTCCGTCAAAAGTCTATAAATATTCACAATTTTGGCCGAAGCTGCCATTGGAGACAAAGAAAGACTGGGCACGCATAAATTGAGATGGAAACGAAATGAGTGAGAGGTGCGTCGGGGAAGAAGCGTATTATATACAAGCTTGCCTCTCTCCAGAAAGAAAGACACACGGCCATTTGACCCTTTGACGAAGCTGCAGCACGAACAAAACGCAGCAATAAATCAAAATGGGAAGCAGTCGGGCTACTGTAGTCAATTCGGCGGAAATTCACAAAACTAATCAAGCTCGATAAGAAATACAAACTTTTTCATAACGGATTCTGGCGAAACATACATAAATCATAATTTTTAGAAAAAAAGGCATTTACGCTACAGCTTGAAGTTAGGAGAACCTAAGAAAGAAAAAGAGGATTCCGGTTTTGTAGAACGACTGGAGGTGCGAAAAGGAGTGAAAGTAGGCAAAGCATCTGACATTTTCTAAGTAGAGAGAGGGTTGTCGAGGACGTGGCTCAAAAAAAGGTCCTGTTTGAGAAGCGCGAAAATTTGTTGCGTTCGTTGGCCAAACCAACTCACCTTCTGCACGACGAAATTGCGCGGCGACACCTCCGTACAAATGTAGAAGGCGTCGGAATCAAGCTCGAACGTGTCCATCGAGGGCGATGAAGGGACGACGACGACGACGTGGAGAACGAGAAGAAGTCAGTATCACGTCATCCGACTTATGGAAGCGAATGGAGAAAGGGAGATGGAGTAGGAGGAGGCGGCGGCGAAGGCGAGGGGCGCAGCGGCCAAGCCACTCTTCTTCTCTGACCGTGTCGTGTCAGCCGGTTTGGTGAGGGCATACACGCAGAGTGGCATGGAGAGACGGAGGCGCCGAAGGGCACCAGAGATACGGGGGCGATGGCACGCAGACTGCCACGCAATCGAGACGGATGGCAGCGACCGGAGGAGAGGCTGGAGGAGGGACGAGGAAGAGGAGAAGACGCCTCGATTGTTTTTTCGAGCGAAAAGCCTGGAATATACTGACGGCTGCCCCCCGACGGCTCTTCTGCCATCATTAGGGACCCGTCGAGCCACAGCCCGTATATCCCTTCTTTTCCAGCCGAGTCCTCCTCTTCTCCTTCCCCCTTCGTCTTCTTCTTCTCCGCCGTGCTCGATTAATTTCGCTCTCCTTTCGTTCAGCGAATTCCGTGTTGCGTGTGGAAGACAGAACGCATTCTAGACAACGAAGAGGAACACATACACACAACGACTCTCTGACGTCACGCATTCGCTCCCATCAAGCATCTGACTCTATTCGGGACATGATAAGCACACTGATCATCATCAACAATTAGTAGAGTCGGCTGCTAATAGAAGAAACTAGACAATTCGCTCTCTCGAGAGTTTTCGTATAATCTTTGATTGATAGGACACCAATAAACTACAAAAGTCGGCATTTGAGACACGACACGACGGAAAATTAGAAAAAAATCAGAAGGAAGTGAAAACATTGTGCAAAAAAGATGGGAAAACCAGATGGCGGATAATTTCAGGAAAAAAAACTTTTTTCAAAGGTGCCGCTAAAAAGTACAATGGAGCGCGTTTGCATTGCATCTCTCGCCGCGTTTTTTAAAAGATAAAATTACAATTTTCTCCTGACCGTTTGCATTAAAAAAAAGCGGATATTGCTAAGAAATGCTTTATTTATTTTTTCAGTTGTTTTTTTCAGATTTGCTTACAGGAAATTGCGCTTTTTAAATAAACAAATTTCCGAAATCGCTCGCTTCCCGTACTTTTCTCCCTACTTCTTTAACACTCGTACAAAACTAGAAAAAAATCTTGATTTCCAGCCAGAAAGAAACAAAATGGAAGAGTGGAAGGCTTCGTTTCGAGATATTTATGGTAGATCGCCGACTGCCAGTGATATTTCTGTCGCTCCGAAGCATGTAAAAGGTGAGTAAAACAGCCGGAGTTTTCCACAAAAGTGTAAAATTTCAGAGATTCTACAAGGCGAAAGGCAACAGAAAGCTGAACATCAAGAAGAGAAACAAGTGAAAAAAGGTGTGAAACGGAAGAATTTCGAGATGAGAATGATGGACGGGGAGCAGTTCAGTCCTGTGAAGAAGCGAGTGAACATCCAAAAAACTGAAGGTGATGATGACGAAAACAACACGGTTGCTTTGAGAACTTCGCCGAGAAAGGTAACTATTAACACTGATTACGTCTAGTAGTTGTTTTTCGGCTGAATTCTTGCTGAAAACATTAATTTTCAGAAACCGCAGCTTTTGCAAATCTCGCCGATAAAGTCTCTCGGCCCTGCAATCAAGATGTTCTCACCAGTCAAGGTATGCTGAATGAATAACGTTAAAACATTGTGTTCACCCGAAAAAAACTTCAGAAATTCCGAGCGGCGCAAGGGTTCTCTCCTCTAAAATCCCCTGCCACTTCTCCCAGAAAGGTCAGATTTAGACAAACTTATCAATTCAATCCGAAACTATTCCAGATGCCCGCCGGACCGCTTACACATGTTGACTTAAACGATTTCTCGCCGATGAAATCCTTCTCGGCGTGCCCCTCGAAATCTGCGACCAAAAGCTCACTGACTCCGATAAAGTCACCCACAAAGAGAGCTTATCAGAGGCAGCTGTTCAACAGAGTGAGTTCAAACTCTTTTTATGAGGTTTTCCGAGGAAATGCGGTAAAAAAGAGATTTTGACGAGACGGAAATAGCCGAAAGTTTATGGCAGGGAGGGGTTGTTCGAAAGTTGGTTGATGGTGGGAATTTCTACGAAATATTGTTGCGACTTCTAATGGACGGGTCATTAAATTTTGTAACATCTGTAGCTTCTATGATTGCATGGTTTTTGGGGAAATGTGCGAAATATAATATTGTTCACTAAAGTAGTGGAGTCAATTCCTGAAGTTTCCGTCTTTCATCAACTCTTCCATCCTATAAGTCCCTCACATCCCCACCAGAATCAGTCAGTATATCTTCTCCCTTTTGTGATTATTTCGGTTAGCGACCGAATCGCATCAGTCGTCGTCCGTTGTCGATCTGCGCCAATTTGATAGCCACCCCAGCAGCAACATTGTGTGTTTTATGACTAATTAAAGAAGAAGAAGAGAGTGGTTCCTACTCCTTTCTTCTCCTTATTCTTCTCCACAGTTCCGATTCGTCCCTTCCGTCGGCTGCAAATCGCCTCCTTGTCCCCCTATGGTTTCAGCCGACTGAACATGTATGGGGGTGTGTTTCAACACAAAACACTCATAATATTTCTCGACACCAACACTACCGAGTGACAAATTCCGGTTTGGTGTTTCGTTTTCCAGTGGGGTTTGGGGTGGTTGATGATGCGATTAACCGAGTAATCATCGGGTTCCGCGAGTAGTCGGAGATGGTTTAATACCCTCTTGAAACTCATCGAATTCTGCTACGAAACATCGAGTATTGAACATTTTCAGGATCTCGAATTGCTGCTGATGCCGACGCCCGAGAAGGTTGAAGAAGAGGACGAGGCAGAGGAGTTTGGCGATGAAACGTGAGAATCTGTAGGGAGAAGCTTTGCATATTCGATGTTTCAGGAACGAAGAAGTGGCAAAAGCGAGAGCATACAAACCGGCGGCCAGAAGACTCGGTGGATCGGCAAAAGGAGATCAGAACTTCCAGAAAATAAATTTGCGAAAGAAGCAGTTCGTCCGTGGAAAAGTGACTGCCGAGCAGAAGCGGAAGATGAAGAGAAAACAGATGTTCAAGAAGAAATTCTAAAAAACCTTGACCCCTTGTTCTCTTCGACCTGTAACCTATTCATTCATTCATTCATTCAAAAAAAAAGAGGGAATGCCTCAATAAAATGCCACATAAATGTCAGATTCCCAGGCTGAATGGCACCATGAACACACATTGGACACCCCCGTGCCCTCTGTGTTTGCCTATACCTTTTGAAAGAAGAACAACCCAAAACCCTCAAAAAACCGTTTATTATGTTTGTGTCGATACTTATTAGAGAAGAAAGATGGTGTGGAGAAACAAAAAAGAACGGGAAACTTGAACAATTGCTCGGCTAGAAAAAGAAAGGAAAGAATGGGGGAAACGAGAGAGGACGAAAGTGAGAAAAGGGAATTTGGACAATCTAATTCGTTTATTTTTTGGAGAAAATGGAGAAGGCACACGTGGTGAAGGAGAAAGAGAAACGGATCAGATCTCGCGGAACTCGGGGTTCTTCTCGGATCGACTGCCCTCTTCTTCCAGGAATCGGGTCCACATGTCGACGATGACGTCGTGCGAATACACCGAACCGCCGTTGTTGTCGATGAGATGAGTGATGAACACACCGTCCGATTTCAGCTTATGGTCCACGAATTTGTCGAGAATCGCAGCTGAAAGTCGTTTTTGTGGAATTGGGACGACGCTCTTCAGCGAAAATCTCAGCAAATTCAATTATGCAGCACTGTCTGTGTAACATCCTGTCTGGTGTCGAGTCGAGAGAGCGGAAGATCTCGGATTCTCGAGAGTCGAGACGCAGTCCAGTTCCAGTCATCGCGCACTCTCAGTTTTCCCACGCCACGAGTTCGTTCGGCCCCATCTCGCTAATGTCGATGACACCTCCATTCACCCGAAAAGGGCGCATGGTCATGATGCAATTGTGAGTGGCAGTCCCCCTCCGGCCGTAGTCAAAGAGAAGAGGACAACACGGCCTTGTCAACTCAAATTATACGCCAACCACAGCCCCTATCCCCCCTCCCGCACGCCGTCCATAGCAATTAGTAGTTCGCGCGTGGACATGGAACTTACAGCTGGAGTTATCATCGACGAGACCGTCCACTTGGAGGTACGATTTGATGTGTGCTTTGCGGGCGGAACGGAACAGAAGCTTGCGGATCCAGTTGATGAGGTTCAAGAAGGTGACGACGCCGACGATGACGAGCCAGAACCAGAGGAACACGTAGACCTGCAATAAGGGATTGATTGGCATTCGAATCGTGGCGAGACCCTGATGCATCCTAAGGAAGTGCCAACACCTTCTCGTTTTCGGGCGAGTCCGAGTCGAGTCCCTTTTTTTATCTCCACCATTAATTTTACAGATTTTCCGCATGAAATACGAGAAGGTGTCAAGGCCCTTCCCCCCTTTTCCACTTCAGATGCTTATCTTCCTCTTCTTCTTCTTTTTCTTCTTCTATTTTTCTCTCTTCAGATGCCCCACCTTTTCGTTGAACATGTTAATCATCAGCACACATTGGACGGTATGGCGATGCTTGTTGCCGAGTACCCGCACCTCGAAATCGCACATGGTGACTCTGAAAAAAGCAGTCCCTGATTGAGGAGAAGAGTTTCGGATTCGATACAATTCGACGCACTCTGCAGTTGTCTCCGCAGTAAACACATTTATTTCGACGTGCATTTATTTGCGTTGCAAATAAATACATGCCCGTAAACGTTTATTGGAAGTCGTGCAAACAGGGGGAACAAGAAGACGGGCGACGACGCAATTCCGAAACGCGTGAAGGATTCGTTCGAAACAATGGCCATGACTGGCACCATTTTCTTATGATTTATGAGCCATTCTTTCGCAAATTCCTTCCGAATTCGACCTTTGGAATTGATATGCATTCGGCTGCCGGATGGTCAATGCATTCTACCGTAACCTCCGATTGGTCTCGCAGCGAAAAAGCGGCTCATGATCAAGGTTTTGTTGTTGCGAAAGTTTGGTCGGGACTGTTGAAAGGAAACAATTCGGAAAACACATTCAATTAGAACCTTGCCCCCCTCATTCAATCAAATGTAACTGTCTCAAGAGTGGTAAACATTAGAATCCCGTCCGATGGGTCCGTCCGCTATGCATTCACATTCCGATGACCTCGCCGGTGTCCCCACTTCACCAGATGCGAAGATATCAATCGCAGATGACTTTTGTCTCTTTTTCTCTCGTCACTTACCTCGGGAAATGACCGCTTTCCTCCCATTCGCGTCCGTTGATAATGTCCGAAAGGATGCCGGCTCCCCAGAAAGTGTAGGAGGTGCCGAGGAAGCTGGAAGGGAAGAAAGATTGGAATGGAGAGAAATGGAGGACTCACTTGTTGAGAATGATGAATTGGAAGATGATCTGGACGAGGTAGAGCACCTTGCAGAGGAGATACAGATTCGTGAGGTACGATCCTCCATAGGCCAAGCCGGATCCAGTTGCTGAAAGTTTACGGTTTTTGAGGCGTATTTTCCGATTCTGGAGACTTCAAAAACTCTACATAACCCCCGACACATTGACCATAAGTCACATCGCCTGGGACGCCGAGTCACCTAAAACCAGTCGTCATGCCACGTCATCTAATCCTCTTTTTCTAACCACATTATCTCCTTACGGCAAGGTCAATTACGAGGCGCGGCGAGGAGTGGGAACACGATGAGGTTTCGGGTAGAAACGCCCAGAAATTTAAGGTGGTTGGCCAGTTCATAAATCAAATGGCAACCGGAAATAGGTTCAGAATCAGAAACACTGATTAAGAATCCCATATTATTCTGGACTGGACGATGCGATGCGAGAGACAATGGAAAATGCTGAGACGCAGGCGAGAAAGGCGTGGTGCAGTGGGGCGCGGTTGCATTAATTACAAAAATTGTATTTAATTTTTAATTCTTGATTTTCAGATGCTGGGCAGACTGCTGCTAATACGTCTTTTGCACTTTTCCAACTGTTTGCATAGTTCTAACTTTCAACTTCCAGACGACCCCCCGATCGGAGAAAGTTGCCATATTTGAACAATACGGCGGGCGGCAGCAGTCCCAATTCAAAGACCATTTCTCGCCCATTTGCCTCTGTTTCTCTCCCTGTCGAAACCAGTTCCCCTCTCGCACCTCTTCTTCCGGATCATCAACCGCGCCTCTCCAAAAAACTTTGTCTCTCTCCCTCTCCCCGTGCCTCCTCCTCCTCTTCCATTTTACAAAACCAAGATGGCGGCTAATTGAGAAAAGTCAAAGCGACCGAAAACGTGGCTTGCCGGCCAAGGAAAGGAACAAAACACTCACTGTATTTGGCGAAACGAGACTGGAGACTCAGCGATTCGTACAGATGAGCCCCGGTTGCCTTGGCGGACTCGCGGCGAGCCTTCTCATCGACTCGGTCGGCCTTCTTGGCTCCGAAAAGCATCTTCTTGAGGGCGACTCCCGAGTTGAAGTTCATCAGACGCCAGAAGAGCGACGGCAGGTAGAAGAGAATGGCTTGGAGTCCGAGAATGAACGGCACCCACTGATAGTAGCCGATCTCGGCGGCTTCTCGGTCAATTTCAGAGTCTGGGATGTACTTTTCGGGCCGGATGAAGTAGGTGTTCTGCACAAAGCAGTAGTTCTCACTGTACTGCTCCCAAGCACCTGCAGAAGAGATGGTATGTCGGGTCTAGTCTTTCTGGTTACCTGTGAACTGAGCAGGAATCCAGCACTGAATCGGCTGTCCGACATACTGTTTTGCTGAAAGTGTCAACGCGAAGATGACGAGCAGCATGGGGGTCCAGTAGTAGTTGAGCCTGTCGATCGAGTCATCGTCGCCCTGTTTGTGCAGTCCCTTGAGGAACGCGTCCAAGAAGAACATCTTCCCGAGGAGTGAGAGTTGGAAAGGGAAGAGAGGGGAAGGGGTTGGTCTCGACGGTCGGAGGGAGACTGAAAGATGATTTTGTGGAGGGAGAGAGAAGATGAAAGTGCAGGGGAGCAGATCAGAGAATGGTGGGAAACGAGGAGAAGGAGAAGATGATAGAGGGATTACGGTAGGTGGACGGGTGGAACAGATTTGCATATTTTGAGAAATGGTTTGGAACTTTGAGTTCCGAGAATGACACAGTTCAGGGTTTGGGGCATTGAACAGTGTGACCCAGAAGGCACAAAGTGCATTCGAAAGTGTAATATGAGAGAGAAAGTTGATGAATGATAAGGGAGACAAGGGCTGGTAGAGGCAGAGTAAACAGTGATGGTGCAGGAGAGAAGAGACAGGGTGCACTACAGTACCCTTGGGGTCTTCCGGGAAACTCGAAAAGCTCCGAACCCCGAATCCCGGGAAGGAAAAGAAAGGGAAAGTGAGAGAGAAGGAGGGAGGAAGAGAGATAGAGAAAGAGAGAAAGTAGTAGTTGTAATGGTACAAAACCGGCGATGACGGAGGGAGTCACAAAGAGACACAAACGCCGACAGAAGAGAGAAATCGGCGCCGTGTCTTCTGCGTCTCCACGTCTTCATATGCTCTCTCGCCGTCGGCGGACACAATCGATGCAAGCTCCGCCTACTCCGATCGGTCTTCTGAATTGGAATGATGATGATGATCGAGTTGGGAATGGCAAAAACTACGACTACACGCCTACAAAGGTCACAACGGAAAAGAATGCAAATTGGAGTGGGTAAAAGGAAAAAAACGATAATGAGATGATAGATAAGTGAAGGGATACACGATACGGATCATTGGAAGACAGAAAAAAAAGAAACGAGAAGAAAAAAAAGAAGGAGAAGAACGAAGAAAGAGAAAGTGCAATGCAAAGTACAGGTAGATGTCTGGGGAAATGTCAACCCAATCGAATCGAAAACACAAGAAAACCACCGGAACCTGAACAGGTTGCCGGTGTTTTTCTAGACGTTAAACTGTTTATTACCAACTGGAAATCAAACGAAACAATCGTACTTATTAGGGAAAAAGACAAGGGGTAAGGCCTAGAGAAAGAGAGAGAGATAGGAAAGAAAGAGAGAGGCACCTTTACGTTTCTGTTACTTTTGCATCAAATCACATCTCCGACTCGTCCTGAAAGTTTTTGAGAAGGGGCGCCGCATCCTTGACCAACAAGGGCGGTGCCGAGTAAGGAGGCGGAACTGCCGTGTTGAACCGCCGCCACATGTCACGGACCAGCTCGACTACCGGCGTTTTGCCATTGTTGAGTTCGATGAGTCGGAGAATGAAAACAGTGTCGGGGGAGAGGAACTCGGAGACGAACTGTTGGAGCTTTCCGCGGTTGTTCTTGACTTTCGGATCGATCTGAAATCAGAAGGGAATAATGCAATCGCGTTCTAAAGAGTATAAGGACTCACATCTTCCACATACGGCTGAATGAAACTCTTCGAAACACTGGTGCCCGACGCTCTGTAGAACCAGTACAACGTATTGGTAATCGTGGCGGCCGTCAGAATACACAACCACCACCACAGCGCCACAAAGATCTTCTCGTTGAACATGTTGATCATCAGAACGCATTGCACGGAATGCTTGTGAATGTTGTCCAGATTGCGGACTTCGTACTCGCACATTGTCACTCGGGGAAAGTTTCCAGTCTCCGGCCATTCACGGCCTGCCCACAGATCAGTGGTCACTTCGGCTCCCCAGAAGTACGAATCGACGCCGAGCATTTGTTTGAGAAGCACGAATTGGAAAAGCACGTTGAGCAGGAACATCACTTTCATGAACTGGAAACTGATTATCAGAATGTTTCAGAGGACAAGTTGGACATACCAAATAGGCCATGAGAACTGCAGATCTGTTGAAATGACTCTGATATCTCGTCTCGAAGTGCAAGTTTCTCTTTCTCTTCTGACTGATATACCCGGCGATGACCGACATCGTCGCCTTCCTCGACTCCTCATTTCCCTCCGTAGCAGTGCAGGTGTTGCACAACGAAGTCACATTCTGTCCGGCCATTCCGTAGAAAAGTCTCCAGATGACAACAGGAAAGTAGAAGAGCATTGCCTGGAGGGCCAGAATGAACGGAACCCACTGATAGTACCCGATCTGATTGGTCTGTTTCAGCGACGTCGTGTTGTGATTCTCGGCGACCAGATGCTCCCAGTTGAACGATCGCTCGGCTTTGTCCTCTGCGAACGGGACAAAAAACGTGTTCTGCACATAGCAGTAATCTAATGCGTACTCGGCCCACCAGCCTTTATAGTATGCTGGGAACCAGCAGTCGATTGGACTGCCGACGAAACTGAAAATTGAAATTGGAACTAGAGCGGACGACTTCAGATAGGATACCTCCATCCAGTGATGAAGGCGGATGAGAGCACGAGACCGATTGTGGTCGCACAGTAGTTGAGTTTGTCGACAAAATCACCGTCGGGCTGCGGCGAAACCGCCGACAGCAGATTCTGAATGACGTTCATCACTGACTATCAGAATCCGCCGACGGATTGAACTTTCGGATGGACAGAAGAAGCTGAAAACGGATGGGAATCAACTGGAAGAGAAGACAGTCTGAGAGGGAAACAAGGGAAGATGAATGGAAACGGAAGGACAGTACACGCAGTCAGTGAGGAGGCCCGGGAGGCATTCGAGGTCGTCTGCGTCTCGTCGCGCCTCGCTCCCCGCAAAAGAGACACAGGGGCCCTCGCGATGATGATGCAGAAGAGTGGAGAGACAGAAACGATGAAGGGGGCGGAGTCTGGCTGTTGGCGATGGACGGACGGGACGGTACACGAGACGCAGAGATGATCAAAAGAAGAAGACGAAGAAGAAGGCGTAGAGGATGAAAGAGATGAAGAAGGAAAAAGAGAGAAGAGAGAGAGAGGAAAAGAGATGCCGACGGGCATGAAGAGAAGATGTACTGTAGGAATATTAATGAGGTGCAATCGAGAATATGCAGCCGCCTCTCTGCTTTTTTTTTCGAAACGGCCACGAATCTGAAAAGGACTGTGCACTTTGTGATGCAAATCGGAATATATGATGTGCGTTTTATAGTTTCGGGAGGGAAAAAACGGAGGGAGCGGAGGGAGGAATTGTGTTCGTTCCGCGACCGTTTTGCAAAATGGGAAGGTGAGGGAGGGAGGGAGTGAACGATCGGGGAAAGGAACACGGCTTGATGCTTGGTTCCCAGGGAAAACTCGGAGGGGTTTCGGGATAGTATCGTTTGGAATCAACGAATTCGAAATCAGATTGCAGCAAAGGCTCTTTTATGTATCTCTCGACCTGGCGCCAGCTGTTGTTTCTCGACATTTATTGACATTACTCCCTCCTTATGTGGACTCTTGTTCCGACGGAAGAAGACAAAATGGCAACAACTTACTATTTGAAAAACCGCGGATGAGGAATTGAAAACTTAGGTTACGGTGGATCCCGCCAGGATCTACGAAAATCAAAGAAACAGAAGAAGTTCGGATGCGTCGAGCAGTTTCTGATCCATGTTTTGAGTCTCTTTGACACGCCGCCATCTATTTCTCTCTCTTCCTCGCTCAGTTATGACTTGTACAGGGCGTCAAATGGTCGTAAAATGGGATGTTTTGATTTGCTTTGCCGTCTTTTCTTTCCAGGCAAGCCTTTCCTTCCCTCCCCTGTTGCCTCGTTTTTTTAGGCATCACAATATTGTTTTTCTTGACTCATACACGTTGTAAATATAATAGAAGAACACATAAAAACGCACAGGACGAACTGACGAAACGGAACGGAGGAACGCCTTTTGGAAGGTGGAAGGAGACGAGACGGGCGGCACAGATATCATCCGGAGATGGGAAAAGGAGAGACATTTGAATGGGGGGAAGGACGGAGAAAAGGGGCCGATCTGACCTTTTGGAGGGGAAGCGGTTACTCGTGAGAATGCCATGGTGATTAACAGTGTCTGCTGACAAGTTTGAATGGAGATTGTGGGCACATTGTGACGGCATGGATGGATAGAAAACTGATGTACTGTTTGTTTAATTTGGTAATTGACCAGAGTCCAGAATCCAAGGTTTCAGAAACAGTCGGATAAGAGTCTCCCGAAATTGAATAGAAGGCTGGTTCAGTTTCAACATATTTTTATGAAAAGACAGGTATTCTAGAAGGGTTTCGATTGGGATTTCTTCTGGAATCAACTCTCCTCTAGATCTGATTCACCTGCAAAACACGAATTTCGAAATGATGTTCCAGCTATCTGCAGCGGACTTCTGCAACTGTTTCTCTTGTTTTCCAGACTCTTCTTCTTGTTTTTCAAAGATGTTTCCAATCATAACTCTTCCGGAAGTGTCTCCCCCCTGCCCATTCCATTGTTTCAATTCTTCGTCGTCGCCACTTTTTTTTCTTCGAACCCAATCAATTTGGAAAATGGGACAGTTTACGGGCAGAATGCAATTCGTTTGAAGTGACCGCCTGTGTCCTTACCAGGAGTTGTTTATGGGGGAATCAAAGTTCCAGGGAACGGAATGACGATGAAAAGTTCAAAAAAGAGCTGACACATCCGGGGAGAATCCCCGAGGGAACTATCAATCAAACGATGCTCTCAACACATTTCCGCAGATTTCAGCATTTTCGGAGTGGCATTTAATCAATTCATGTATTAAACTATGACCGCATGACCTAGAAAATAAAGATGATGTTTATCCTCTTTTATGGTCATATGGGTCTCAACGCGAATTGAGCCATGTCCTCGGATTTTTTTTATTTTTTTTTAAGAAAAACCCTCGGCAATATGAAGTTGTTGCTGATACAATCATGCTCCAATGATACGGTCTCACAGTCTGAGTCTCCTCATTTTCCATTCTCTTTCTGCCGTGCGGTTTTGTAAATCAAGAGTAGCAGAAAGTTTGAGTCATTCAGAGTGCAGGCCCTTCCCCCTCCCCTCTTTCACCTCATATCTTCTGGGTGGTCCGCGCATCGTTTCGGACCGTCCGTGTTAATTAAGTGCCAACGAACCGCTACGAGTCCCCGAGGAAATCATCCATAACAACCCGAAAATTCCAGAAACACGAACAATTCATCGAATTCGTTTCTTTTGTCCTGCATACTTTTTCTTTTTCTCTTCCTTCTCGACTTTACCTAATCCCCGTTGAAACCCGTCTTCGTTCTAGTTCTCGTCTTGTTTTTTCCTTGTCACTTCCTCATTTTTCCCCTCCAAAAAACGTTCTTCTCCTTTTCCCAACCCACCCAATCCGTCTCCATCCAAAAGTGCATTTCAAAATCAAATACTCTGGTGGTTCGAAGCCAACCTTCCGAATCCTTCCGGGAAAAGAAAATAATGAGAAATGCATGAGGTGAAGAGCCGGTGAGAAGGGGGAGAAGTGGGAGAAGGGGCGGGCCCGGGCGGTGCCAGATTGTCACTTCTTACTATTCGTCTGAAGCAGTTGGAAAGGAAAGCGGAGAGAGAGAGAGAGAAGGGGAAAACTCGTTAGACTCGATTACTTGGCCCCTCGATGCCACGGGAAAAGGTTCGGTTCCTTTTGTTTTTCCGGAAACCAGTCGAACAAACTTGGATTCTTGATGTTTGGCAGTTGGGAAGTAACGGAGGAACGAAAGATGAGGAGGACGAGAGTCAAATGTGATTAGCAAGTTTCGAGACATTCCAACTTCTGCTTTTCCTCTGAATCTCCACGTCACTTGTTCTTACTGTCTTTTATAAAAGCCCTCTTCTCTTTTCTCTTGATTTCATAACATATCATGAATACCTTCCATTCCATTCCACCAATCCCCTTTGACAACTCATTTTCCCATCAACCAATGCTCATTGAGCCCGAGTCTACCCAACCCCAGGCCAACCTTCCCTCCAACTGATTGCTCGTTTCCGTACAAGTGCATACTACCCGGAGAGGACAATTATGGTGTCGTTTGATACATTCCCGTATTCCTCTTTCCCTCTTTCCCTTTTCTCCCTTTCAAACATCACTAGATTCTCTTTCAGGACAATGGGGAAGATAAGTCTGAAAAAGGCCCTGAAACGGGACATTGTCGACTTCGCGGAGCACACGAGTGCTCACGGCATACCGAGAGCCTACGTGTCGACCGGATGGAGACGGGGCATGTGGTCGTTGTGCTGTCTGATCTGCGTCTCGTGCTTCGTTCATCAAGCATATCTCATCGTGCATCGATTCAATCGGTAAGGTTTTGATGCAATCAGTGGACCGCAATGCAAACTTATCAATTCCAGAAACGACATCATCGTCGGCGTGGAGATCAAGTTCGAAGAGATCAAGTTCCCGGCGGTGACCATTTGCAACATGAACCCCTACAAGAATTCGGCGGCTCGAGAGCTCGGCGCCATCAGAAATGCAGTGAGACATTAGACATCGGACACTTTTTGCATGATCACTCGAACCTCACTTTTCAGCTGGAAGCATTCGAAATGGCAATTGATAAAAGCGACGGGAAGGCGCATTCGATGATGATGAGGAGGAAGAAAAGATCGTCGAACTCGAGGATGATTCCAGTCGAATTGCTTTGCAAAGAGGATCATGGAGTGTTTATGGCAGATGACATGGGACATGTGGATTGTGTGAGCAGAGGAGACTGCTTCGGAACATTGATGATGATATCTTCCAGACCTGCCTAACCTTTGAAGACAGCTCCGAGGGCGACGACTTGTTCTGGAACTGTCACCCAACCAACGAATGGATTCATAAGATTTGCCACGTGGCAGAAGAACACAATCAGTTAAAAACGTGTCAGTGTCATGAGGAGAATTGTGTGGAAGACGGAATTACGGTAGATTTAATTCAGTTATTGTCAACCTCTTATCCTTTTTTCACAGAGACAACTGGAATGGCCACTGGAAATGGCTCGCAACGGATCGAAACTTTGCATTTCTCCAGAAGGTGGCTCCCCGAAATATTGTGCATCCGCGCAGAAGTTCCAGGTGTCGATGTGCGAGAATTGTGATTGGTTGGGAAGATGTGAACAGGCAGACGATGGGGAACAACGGAAAATGTGCATCTGTCATCATGGAAATTGCTTCAAGATTAAGAGCGCGTCGAAGGTATTCACAGAGTTGTTGGATCAGAAATTGCATCTTGTTGTCAGAAGCGAATCCGAAGAGCATCTGAGAGACGAGTCCATGAACGGCTTCTGAGTCGATACGAAGGACTTCTGGCAGTATACTCGCATTGCAATTGCACCAAACCACACGGATGTCTGTCCACTTCGGTGATCCATTAGTCCAGTCGCTGGTCTTCAACTTAATCTTCGGTTCAGGTCCCCGAAGCGGATCTGGAGAACTCCAACAAGACATGTTTATGTTTCTACAACAAGAAGAACGAGCAAGTGTGGCCGTGCTATAAAGAGGTGGATTGGCAAGAGCGGAAGTGCAGCAGGTACGCGATTCTGGGTCTCGAGACGAACTTTAGTCCCTTCAGATGCAACACTCTCGGCGACTGCGTCTATACGGATCAGCCGAAGAAACAGACGATCTCGTGCCTCTGCGCTACTCCGATCCGGATGTGTGTCAGAATCGATCCGCCGCAGACGAATATGACGACGTTGGGTTGGTGACAAGGGGAAAGGAAATGGTGGTATTACCATAACGAGTTCCAGATGACCGTCTGGTGAAGTTTTGGGATATTCAACCGTCGACGACAGTTTCGCCGGTAGTGAAAAAGAAGGAGGAACGGGAGAAAGCGTATGGATACACGGTGAGACTGGGAACAGTTCTGAGAAAATGCTTGATGAGGTTCAGGGAGTCAAAGACAGGATCGCTCTTCGTGCCAAGGCAATGGAAAACATTATCTTTGCTGTGGATGCATTGACAGAAGAACAGAAGTGGCAGATATCATACAACAAGTCGGATTTCATCGTCAAATGTTCCTTCAATGGAAGGGAATGCAATGTTAAACAGTACGGAGAGTATCAATCCTTTTTGGGAGGTTCAAACTTTTCAGCGACTTCGTTGAGTATCTCGACCCAACTTACGGTGCTTGCTTTACTTACGGACAGAAATTGGGGAACAACACGAACGAGAGATCCGGACCAGCTTACGGTCTTCGACTGGAAGTGTTCGTAAATGTGACCGAGTATCTGCCGACGACGGAAGCAGCTGGAGTACGGTTGACAGTCCATGCGACGGACGAGCAACCGTTCCCCGATACTCTCGGATTCTCGGCCCCGACTGGATTTGTTAGCAGTTTCGGTATCAAACTGGTGCGACTTTTCAGAAGAATTTCCGTCTTAATCCATGCAACCCTTTCAGAAGTCAATGGTCCGATTACCGGCTCCTTATGGAGACTGTGTGAGAGAAGGAAAAACGGAGGACTTCATCTACACTCAGAAGGCGTATAACACGGAAGGATGTCAGCGAAGTTGCATTCAGAAGCACCTGTCGAACACTTGTGGATGTGGAGATCCGAGGTTTCCGCCGTATCGGGAGTCGAAGAATTGTCCGGTTGATGATCCGTATAAAAGGGAATGCATCAAGCAGGAGATGCACGTGGCGACGAGAGACTCGAAGAAGTTGGGATGCTCGTGCAAACAACCTTGCAAGTGAGTGGATCAATTCCAAAGTTTCGCGCTTAAAATGAAGTATATTTCCAGCCAAGACGTCTACTCGGTCTCCTATTCGGCATCCCGATGGCCTGCAATTGCCGGAGATCTCTCCGGTTGCCCGATGGGAATGGCTGCTCATCACTGTCTCAACTACAAACGGTATCAAAAAAGACTTCGGAAGTTCGAAACGTCTTAATTTTCAGAGAGCAAGGCTCCATGATCGAGGTATACTTCGAGCAGCTCAACTACGAGTCTCTTCTGGAATCCGAAGCCTATGGCTGGTCCAACTTGCTCTCCGACTTTGGCGGTCAATTCGGTCTGTGGATGGGCGTGAGTGTGATCACCATCGGAGAGTTCATCTACCTCATCTTCGAAATGTTCCTGTCGGTGTTCAGTTCAAAACGAGAGAAACGGCGGCCGGCTCGCAAGTCGTTTAGTTCTTCGCTGAGATGCTCGACTGATTACAACTTGAACAACAAGGACGGGTTCCACCTTGATAACTGATCTCAACTTGATTTCGAGAAAGATATTCCCTTGGAAATAATATATTTTTTCTGTGATCTTTTTGTGAAATGCAACTTTATTGATTTCAACAACAGATTCAGTTTCCAGAAATCGGCGTCGTTTTGTTTGCGATGGAGAATCCCGGGAGACCGCCCATGATGATGAACTGAAAGTTAGACATGAGACGTCTATGGTTGACATTCAGATTGAATGAGAACACGCTCTACTGTATTTTCTATCACGCAACCAGCCTGAACGTGCGTCACGTAACTTGCGTGTTTTCTTTCTGTTCGTCCGTCCACAGATCCGAAAACTTGTATCGCGAGGTGAATTTTCAAAATTTTCAAAATTTGCAGTTTTTTCAAATTTTTTTGAACATTTTTCAAATTTCCAAATTTTCACAGTGTCAAGAAGACATGTTCGAGAGTTTATTGACGAAATTCTAGCCCGAAGTTTTCAGATTTAAGAAAGTTATGACGTTTTCAAGATTACGGTATAAATTGGTCCCTCGGAACGGGTTGGTCCCTCAAAAAAACGAATAGACGATCGAGACGGATTAGCAGAAGGTTGTTGTTGTTCCTCTGAACTGTGCTCCTGGGGAACCTGATCAGACTACAGACACTGTACCGAATTGTCATCATGGTCCGATCAAAAAAACAGCGCTCCTTGGCTACAGTCACCCACCTGGTTTTCTGTTCGGCCCGTTCGGTACAGTGTCTGTAGTCTGTCCAGGTTCCCCAGGAGGAGGGTTCAGAGGAACAACAACAACAACCTTCTGCTAATCCGTCTAGATCGTCTATCCGTTTTTTTTTTTGAGGGACCAACCCGTTCCGAGGGACCAATTTTTTGCCTGATCTTGAATACGATAGTGCGTTAGAAACGACAGTGAACTTGCATTGTCAGCAGCCTCGACGAGCAGAGAAACCAGAGAAGCCAACAGGAATAGAAGGAAAACTGACTTCATATTCGGTGTATCGAACACTTGAAAACCCATTCCGCTCTCTATATTTTATACCGTTCGATGAGCAGTTAACGATGCCATAAACTCTATGTGTGGGAGGTCGTTAGTGACTCAGTTATCGGTTCTCTTCTCTGGAAAAACCAAAACAGTTCTATGGAGACTTTGTACGAGGGGAAAAATAATATCAGGGAGAGAAAAGTTCAGCTAATTTGATGTTGATGCGATCCGAAATGAGACCTAATCGAAACGAAGACGAGACCGGCACAAACAAATACGGTTTCGGAGGACGAATGACATTGAGACAATCGCTTTCGACCAGAGAATGTCACGTAGTTTCGCGGATGAATTTCTGGAGGAAATTTCAAGTTTTGGAACAAAAACTGCTCTGGTTTGATTGCTTCAAATTGTTTTACTAATTGGAAAGATTTCAGATATGGAGAGGCGATGAGATTTCTTTCGAGAAATTCGGAAAACTTGTCAAGAACTGGGCGGCGGTGTTTCAACGAGTTGCTGGGAAGTGAGTAGTGTGCCCATTTCATGCCTTCCAATTCTATTTTTCCCTTTAGATCAACCGACCCTCTCCGAATCGCTCTCTTCTCAACCAATTCCCCTGATATCGTTGCAATCATTCTGGCCTCTCAATTATTGGGAATCACTGTCATTCCACTGAACCCTTCTTATAAAACATGTATATCAGCCCTGGATTCTCAAATCTTCTACAATTTTTCAGACGAAATTACTGAATATCTCCAGAAGAGCAATGCAAACTTCATCATCGTCAGTGATGACGTGGATTTGGCAATGTTCGAAGACATCGACATCCATCTCATCTCGGAACTTCTCATGGAACCTCGAAAAGAGTTCGAGGAGACATTCGAGACATCTGGAGCCATTGTCTTCTTCTCTTCTGGAACCACGGGACCTCCGAAACTCTTCGAATACACTCAAAAGATCCTGTGCTGTCAGATAGATCAAATCCGTGTCATCCAGGCGGATCCGTCGTTTTTCTCTCCTGGACAACACGACATTTGCTATGGAGTTCTTCCGTTTTTCCATGCCGGCGGACTGATTACAGTACTCTCAATGCTCTTTTCGGGATGTACAATTCTGATAAACGAGCGGTGGAATGAACAGGAATTCCTGGCGAATTGCCAGAATTTCCGAGTTTCTGTGTTGTTTCTCGTGCCGCCCGTGTTGAACTTTTTGGCTCATCATCCGCTAGTTTCCAGTTTCGATTTGTCAGCTCTCAAGACGATTTATGTTGGTGCTGCGGCGAGTCCTCCGGAGAACTTCTCAAAGGTCTCGAAGCGAATTCCGGGACTGGAGAACTTGATTCAGTGTGAGTTGACAGGCCCAGTTTCATGAATCGCAATGAACAAACTCTTCAATTTTATAGTATACGGAACCACGGAATGCGGAGTTCTTCTCTGCAGTACCAGAAAAGGAATCGCGTCTGGAAGTACTGTAGGACTACCGTATCCTTTCGTCGAGATCAAAGTGGATCCGAAGAACATGGAGATCATGATGAAGTCGCCGACAGCAGTGGAAGAAGGATTCATGGAGACTGGCGACTTGGGATGCTTCAGAGGAATCGAGTTGGCGATAGTTGGAAGGTCCAAAGAGATGATGAAGATACGCGGATGGCAGGTGAATCCGAATGAGATTGAAGACGTGATGAGGAGAGTGAAAGGAGTGGTTGACTGTGCGGTGTACCAGGTGATCTTCATGTTCTCGTTGCACTCTTGCCTAAACTTTTTCATTCAGCACCCAATCTCTAGTCTGCTAATCGCTAAAGTAATCGGGAATCCCGACACAAAAGAGGAGATTATGACGATGGTCAAAGGTTAGAATCGGACGCTTTCAATACTGCTTACACCGACATTGCGTTCAGATAACTTGGCATCCTACAAACGACTCGATGAAGTTGTCTTTGTCACCGAATTGCCGAGGAATCCATCTGGAAAGTTGGTTAGACATCTGCTGCAGTGAACTCGAATCGAGTTGGAATAAAGTACGAATTGGAATGCATGCTTGAACCGTTTATAAAGAAGAATTTCGCATTATCATCCTTCCTGTTGTTTTCCGGCATCTGGCCCACTGGATGGGTTGAGAATCACCATTCCGGGGCTGCCGCCCATTAGGGAATGTCCTCCTTTCGGCTTCTGCGGCTGGAATGATTGAAGTCGCGATTATTCAGAATCTGGGAATTCAAATCCAATTTCAGGATCACCACTTAAAAGACTATCAAGCGATTTAGAACACAAATTAGTAGTCCCAAGTTCTCAAAATCTCAAAAGAACTCAATCATTTACCACTTTTTGGTATCCATTGTTCGGGAAGTTTTCGAATCCTCTGAAGCCGTCGACAATGAATACAGTCAGAGCTAGCAGAAAGAGAAGAACGCGAAGAGTGTTCATGGCGGCGAACCGACGAATGATACTGGTCGAACGGAAGCGGAAACTCTCCGATTCCCAGTCGTTTCTTTCGGTTCTCAAGGGCTTCTTGGGAATGGGAAATCGAGAATGTCTTTCGAGAAACTGTAGATGTTCAAATGCTGTCTTTATTGTTCGATAATGTTCGTTACCAAATTACACATATACAATTGTTTTTTTTTGTAAAAAAGTTTTGATTTTTCAAGCTTCGTTCTACAACAAATTCTCGTCGCTCTGGCTGTCACAGTTGTTGATCAACGACTCCCAATCCTGAAAAATCGAGAAATCGGAAACTCTTCGCTCTCCATCTTCACTCACCAATCCGGCAGAAGACGCGGCATTCTGGTGTGTCTGATCCGTTTTGTTTCCGTCGAAAAGGGATAAAATGTCATTGGATGCGCTCGACGAAGTATTCGGTTTCGATGGTCCGGGCGGCGGAAGAATCGGAGGAACGAAGGAGGAAGTGTCGTAGAGAGTGGCCAGCGGACCGATCGGGAAGGCTATCGAGGCTGCCGACTCGAAGTCGAGCAGATCTGTTTTCTTGTTCCCGGATGACCGTTTCGGGGTGTTGTAATCTGCTTCTTCTGCCAGCGGACTGTCGCATTCTCTCTGGTTCTCTTCTTCTTCTTCTTCTCCTCCTCCGAATTGCGGACTTTCGCGGCCAAAGAGCAGGTTCTTGAGCTCATCTTCAGTTCCAGTCGGCTGAGAGGTATGCAGGGCATCCGCTCTTTCCTCAGCTCTTCGCTCTCTTTCAGGCTTTGTTCCAGTTGCCAAATGCTGAAAACAAGCGAATTTTCATAATGTTCTGCTATCAGAAACAGGTGAAGAATGCAGGAGCACTTCACAACATCATCTGCACACTTACACTAAGAATCTCGAAATCGTAATTGTTATAGCACTGAATATTCTCTGCCAACGTCTCGAATGCTCTGGATGTCTTCGAGTAGTATTCGTACAGCTCGTTTTGATAATGCGTCAAGACGTACGAAAGGAGATTTGAGCGGGAAGCGGAGAGTAGATCAACCTGAAATGAGAATCCGTTTCGACATGTGTATGGGACATTTCCGATGCGGTTAGACGGCGAATTTGGGGAAGAGAAATGATTTGTTTGGACGGGGTGAAGAGTTCAACTAGATACTATGCATACCTTCTGCAACGTGTCCATCTTCAACTTGTCCAGTCTCTCCTTATTCGACTTCACCGTCGTCTGCGCCTCTCTGAACTTCTCCATCGATCCATCCACCTCCGGATCCAACTCTTCGCTCGTTTTCTTCATCCACAAAAGACTTCCTCGATACTCGGTCCGACACATTTGAACTGCTTCGATCGTCTGCGAGCAGTCTCCGATGGCTCGTTCCACGAAAACGGAGAGTTTGTTGTAGAATCTGGAAGAAAATGGGTCTCGACTCTCGACTGGAAATGAGAACTACAGTAATCCAAGAACTCACGTCGATACTCCGATCCTTGCGGCGTTGAGTCGATGGCTCGAGAAGAGAAGAGACCTTCCGACGGCTATCAGAATCCTCCCAACCGCTTCTGTCTTGTCAATCTTTCCCTTCTCCTTGAGATATTTTCCGAGAACATTCTGGACAAGGGTCTCGTCGAGAAGAAAGTTCGCGTAGTTATCAACATTCGTGAGCAGTTGGAAGGATGTTCCATGGACGGATCGATACAGATTCAGACAAGTGTCCAGCTCGTTGTCACTCGCTTCAAGGTGCTCGTCTTCCTGGAAAAAAGTGGAAAGTTAATGAACAGACATTTATTGCTCGAGAGTACCTTTTTTCCCAATTTCGTCCTGATAAACTGCCGGGCGGTCCAATAGTGTCTTTGCATCGTGTTCACCGTCGATTCGTCCGTCAGCCTGGCCATGAACCTGTCTGCGTTCATCCCGCTGAAAGAAAGGTTTTGAAAGTTAAAAAATCGGAAGTTAAGAAATCAAATTTGACATGGATATTCCTTCCAGATCAAGGATCACTTACCTGGTGTTCCTTTCGTAAAACTGCGACGCCATTGTGAAGAGAGACTAGTTGCGAAAGAGCAGAGCTGCTCCACTGAAGGAGCAGACGACGTTTTCGGGGGGCATGGCTCGGTCCGCTTATCGACTTCTTCTCGCGCTGCTCTGCGTTTCCGTGGCTCAGTGTGCTGTCTCCGCACCCTCCCTCCTCTCAATAATATTTCTTCTTTTACGCCTGTGAAGACGACTGGAAGAATAATGTGCATGTGCACGGAGGACGGAAGGGACGATGGCTAAAACATTGGACATTCCGTTTGTTGTTCGCTCTCGTTTCGAATTCATCTCGTAGCGGACACTACTATGTCGTGCATAAACACATCATGAGGTGGAAAATGCGAATTCCAATAATTTTCATTCGTTTTTCAATTAATTGTTTTCGAACATCCGCGTAAATAATGCCAATGTGGATTTACGATAAAGTCGACGCACCCGTTAGAACGGAGTGTCGTATTGAAGAAATGTTGCGTTTCGAATGACTCGTTTTAAAAATTTTACAATTTTCTGGGCTATTTTTGAAAAGATATCCGAATTTTTCTCTTAATTTTTTTATAAATTTCAGGAAAATGGGCCGTGACAGCTCTCGCGACAGACACCGATCAGGCAGGAACCGTTCTCGATCCAGGTCTCGAGATCGGCATGAAAGACGAGATCGCCGCAAAGATGACGATGTTCCGATTAAGAAAGAAATAAAAGATGAGCCACTCAGCGATCAGTAAGTTTTTTCCAATTTTTTTAGATGAACTTTTCTCTTTTCATGATATTTAAGTGAATAAAATATCAAAAATCAGAATTACCGAAATTTCAGCGATTCTCCAAGAAGACGTCGGGATGACCGTGAAGATCGTGGAGATCGAAAAGATCGACGTGACCGAGAGGACAGAAGAGAACGGGATGACCGTCGGGATCGGGATGAGCGAGGAGGGAGAGATGATCGGAGGGACCGCGATCGTGACCGTGACCAAAGAGGTGGACGTGGCGAGCGAGAAGAACGATTTCGCCCTCCGCGCAGCGACGATCGGGATCGACGAGACAACTTCAGAAGACGTTCTGGAAGTCGTGAGCAGGTTCGAGAGGACGGAAAGAAGTATGGAATCGAGATAAAACAAGAAAATTGGGGGAAGAGCGACGAGCCGGCAGGTCCACCGAAAGAGAAGGAAAAAGTGAATTTGGGAGTCTCTGGAGCACTGACGGAAGATACGAATACGTTCCGCGGCGTTGTCATCAAGTACAATGAACCTCCAGAAGCGAAGAAACCGAATGCCAGATGGAGATTGTATCCATTCAAAGGAGAGGAAGCGCTACAAGTACTGCACATTCATCGACAGTCCGCGTATCTCGTCGGGAGAGATCACAAGATTGCTGATATTCCGGTTGATCATCCAAGTTGCAGTAAGCAACATGCTGTGCTGCAGTACAGGTGAATTTTATTGCATGTGCAATTGCTTACAACTAAAGTTTTTATTTCCAGATCTATGCCTTTCACTCGTGACGATGGCACGAAGGCTCGACGAATCATGCCGTATATTATCGACTTGGGCAGTGGAAATGGGACATTTCTGAATGAGCAGAAGATTGAGCCGCAGAGATACATCGAGTTGAAAGAGAAGGACATGCTCAAATTCGGATTCTCAACTCGTGAATACGTGGTGATGAAGGAGCGAGAGATCACTGAAGAAGAGTTGGCCGAGGGCGGCGGAGTCAAGCAAGAAGTCGACTCTGATTGATGTTCTTTTTTAATTTTCGTTTGTGATCTTATTTGTTTTTCATCTTCCATTAACATCTCACGGCAGCAATGATTTCCTTATCAGTAATAAATCAAGCGTTCATTTCCCATTCCACGCCCATAAGGAAAGATGTTTTCGTTATTCGGGCTCCTCATCGTTTTCACCTGGAATTTGTTCATTTGTGGCGGCGGAGGCGGAGCGAAGAAGAAAGAGAAAAGTGTGATGAGCGAATCGAGCGGAGCGCCAAGTGAACAGAGCAAAGCGGTTCCGCCACCGTCCGTGACTGTTCCAATGGCTCTGGCGTCGAAGGAGAAGGGAAAGGTCGGTCATTCTTGTCAATTTAGGTTTATTGCAATTGGCCACTTGGTCATGGTCTCGCAGCGAAAAAATAATAACTATTTTGATGCGTGTTCGTTGCGGGACCAAGAAATTCCCTTTTGCAAACATGTGTTTCACATAAAATTGTTAATTTCCAGGAGCCGGATGGCGAGAAGAAACCCGAGTGATCGTCCAGTCAGAACTTTAGGATTTTAATTTTTTACTGATGAACTCTGTCCTTTTTTCGCTTTTCCTTTTCTTTCATTCTATTCTGTAAGAATGGTAAACGCGCTCTAGTGCGAAATCGGGGTTTATGGTTTATGGCCAATTTTCGCAAAAAACCGAAACGCTCTCAATGGAGCGCATTTATATCTGTTCCGGAAGCATCCATGGATTATATGTCATCTCACATCGGAAAACCAAAAAAGAGATGTCTTTATACTGAAAGCCATCTCTTTTTCTCTCCAGAATCGCTCTCGGAATTCAAAATGCTCGTCGTCGTCGTCGTCGTCGTATACATTATGCACATGTCCTCGTTTCCCCCGTCTTTTTTCCGATTCCTCTGCCCATTTTCTTGTCTTTTCTCGCGTTTTTCTGTCATAATTCCACGTCATTCTTTCCGTTCTTTCGTTCGGTTCGCCATGCTTTTCTCCTTTTTCTTATCAAATTTTCCGCATTTTCTGTTGACACGCAAATAACATATTTTACTCCGTCCACGCCCCACGGCGAGGTTTTCTCGCCTTTTTGCTTTTTTTTGACAGCGAGTAAACTTTTTTTCGAAAAATCAAGATTTTGCGAGTGAAAATTGAGTAAGTTGAAGGTCGTTGCGAGACCCGAAAAACATTTTGATGCGTGCGCCTTTAGCATACCGTAGTTTTGAATTCTTGTTCAAAAAAATGTTTCCTTCAAAATTGTTCAGTTTTCCTCATTTTACCGCGTGCGATCCGTTCCTATTAGCCAGATCGGTTACGTATTCAGTACTAGGACACCCTAGCCGTGTACCACCCCAAATGTACACATAAATGAATCGAATCGGCAGTCCCTCCCCGTGTTTGGAAGCACACAATAGAGAGATCAAGTTTCGAGTTGACTGCCGGCTTCTTCTTCGAAAAGAAGACGTCCAGAGGGACGTAGAGGGGTGTCAATTATGAAGTGAAAGATCGAGAACCAAGAGACGCAGACGGCCATCGTCGCTAATCTAGTTCTCCGGGCCGATGATGTCCCTTTTTGGAAGACACCAGCAGTCGAAGTCAGTCAGTCGATGCTGCTGCTGTCGCTTCGTTTTTGAATGAATTCACTCGGTATACTCACCCGCTCTATGCCCGTTATTTTCAAATTTCGCCCCGCCCGCCGGCCGGCCGATGTTTGGTTGTCTTGTTGTTTTACCACCCTGTCCTCCTCGATGTCTCTCGGCATTCTCACATGGTTTCGAACTGAAGAATACCGAAAGAAAGAGAGATGGATGGCGCGCAGAGGAGCAGGTGGCGAGAGAGAGAAAGAGCGCCGGCCTCTTTTGAGATTTGAATTTTTCCGAGCAGCTTAGAGTGTCTATGTGTTGCTTTGTGTGGGAATAAAGCAAGGTCGCAGAGTTTTTTCATATTTTTTGATCATTTCGGCACATGAAAATAACGCCCTTTTACCTGTTACCGTACACATCATTAATGTTCATCTTATCGAGACGCCTTAGTCATCTTTCCGCGGTTATTGTTTTCTACGCTCCGAAATACTTTTCATATGCCGCTTCTTGAAAATAATTACCGCACAGGTCTTCTCCTTCTAAACCACCAAGATTTATCTCATCCCATTCTCGACAACCGTGGAATTATCCGGCATTACCGTAAAATTGATGGGTCCCACCGCGAAACCAGTCTTCTTCTTCTCTTCTTTGTTGTTTTCTTGTTGTTCAACCTGGCCCCGCCCCTTTCCCCCCTCACTCATTCCCCGTCTATTTGCCCCTTTGTCCTTCGCTTGCCAGATGAAAGTTCATCACGGATTCATGAATTCCCCCTTCCCCAGTAGGCCACTCAATTTCGCAATTTGCGAAAGTCTCTTTCGGTTTTCCTTTTTTTCTTTCTCTCCGCTCCGAAATTCTCTTATTTCGCAATTTTTGTCGTTTGTTTTATCCCCTCCAAACAACCACTTTTATAGTAGGCCGTCTTTGCGCCGTCTCATGCACTGCGAATGATTTATCGGTGTCAGAGTGAGAAAGAAAGAGAGAGACACGGAGCAATGTGCAGCGGAGAACCGGAGAAACCCCTGGAAAACACCTCCGGTCGGAGTGTTTTGCTTGCTCTTCCTGCTCCCATCCATCCCATCTCTGAACGCCGTTTGCCCTCTCTCGCCTCCCCATTTTCCCTTCGAAACTCTTCCTCCCGCCTCCACTAATCACCGTCCGAATCTCCTCACTGCTCGTTATGTGCTCCACGGACGGCCCGCAATTAGGGAACAAGCTTCTCTACCCCAACCCCCCCCCCCCCCCCCGAGCCGTCTGCGCAAAGAATGAATAGATAATAATCTTGGCTCCCCATTGTGCCTTCTCGGCTCTCAGCTTCTGGCAATTCCTTCGACATACGGCCTCCCTCGGCCTCACTTCCTTCCTTCCAACCCAAATCTCAGTTTGGATGGCGGGAAGGTGCAAAATGCGCCGCGCAACGAGTCCGTGGAGCATTTTAATCAAAAGACTCGTTGAGCCTGACTAATCTGATACCATGTGACCGACTGCTGCACCTCTGTTTTGTGGTCATCTGCCCTACTCTCCTCTCTGAATATTCTCTCGTTTCCATGACGGCGAGCCCGGATGCGAGCCCTTTCCGCCCTTTTCTCTCCGCTATTCTCTTCTTCTTCCCATCTATACAAACACCTTTCTTGTTTCCAGAACGATGGCTGCTTCTGCTCAATTCAACTGGGATAACGCTGACGTGAAGAAGAAGTGAGTTGGTCAGAAAGTTGCCTTTTCATAAAACAATTTTTCCAGATGGGACGCGTTCACCAAGTTCGGAGCCGCGACTGCCACCGAAATGACTGGAAAGAACTTTGACAAGTGGCTCAAGGATGCAGGTGTTCTTGACAACAAGGCTGTCACCGGCACGATGACCGGAATTGCGTTTAGCAAGGTTACCGGGTAAATTGGCTGATATGACCTGGATATTTGCTAATTAGAGTGATACTTCAGACCAAAGAAGAAGGCCACTTTCGACGAGACAAAGAAAGTTCTCGCTTTTGTGGCCGAGGATCGCGCGAGACAAAGTAAGAAGACGATTCAGGATGAATTGGACGCTATCACCGACAAACTCGCCAAATTGGAGGCACCCAGCGTCGGAGGTGCGGCCAAGGCGAATGCTGCAGGCGTTTACAGCCGATTGACCGATCACACCAAGTACACCGGTGCCCATAAAGAACGCTTCGATGCCGAGGGAAAGGGTAAGCAATTAGAACAAAATTCCATGAAAGATCGTGTAATTTTTCAGGAAAGGGAAAATCTGGACGCGACGATGCCGGCGAGAATACCGGATACGTCGGAGCTTACAAGAACAAGGACACCTACGACAAGGCTCACGGAAAGTAATTGATGATCTCTCGGACAGAATTAGCGAACAAAACTTTAACATTGCCAATTTGTGTCGATAATTGTAATGATCAGAGCTGTTTATACAGTCATGATGAAATGTATTATAACTTTCCAGTAATTTGTTTTAATTTTAATGAATCCGTATTTATTAGGAAGCTTGTACTCTGAATTCCAGAAAAATCGGGTGCCAATAACTGTCATGCTGCTGACACGAAACGCTGCAATTAATGGATTGCTTATTTAGTTTTTCTGAATAATTTGTTATTTAAAAAAAATTGTAGGCGGCATCTTCTAAAACAAGGAAACGTTCAATTTCCAAAGCTGATTTTTTTTAATTTGAAACTTTTTAAGAAAAACCAAAAATTCGGCTAAATTCTCGAAACTCATAAAATTTGACGCGAAAAGTGAAAAAACCTTTTCCAAAAATCACTTTTGGTGTAGCTCGTAATTCGACATTTGTTTAAAGGCGCATTGCGTCTCGCAGCGAAATGTGTCCGCAGGCAAATCGTTGGCTGAGTATTCAACGCTAATGCATTACAGAGGAGGGAGTTGCCGATTTTTGCCGAATTTTTTCTTTTCTTTTTATGAAAAAAGGCGATTTTCTCGTAATTTTGTTGAATATTTTTATACAAATCGATTGTAAAAGGAATCCTACATTATTTTTCGGATGTTGAAATTCTTTGACTCGTTCGTTTCGTGACTTTCTTTGAATTTTGGTCTCGTGGAATTTTTTTAAGTCTTTTTATTTTCAGGGTACAATGGCTCCGCGTGGAAACCAAATGTTGGGCAATGCCCACTTCCGCAAGCACTGGCATAAGCGCATAAAGACCTGGTTCAACCAGCCAGCTCGCAAGCTTCGCCGCAGACAGAACCGTCAGGCTAAGGCTGTCGAGATCGCTCCGCGACCAGTCGCCGGACTTCTCAGGTATTTTATTGTTCTGAGATTTTTATAATTATTTTTCTTTAAAGATCTGTTGTTCGTTGCCCGAACAAGAGATACAACACCAAGACTCGTCTTGGACGTGGTTTCTCTCTCGATGAGCTGAAGGCTGCTGGTATCTCCCAGGCTGACGCTAGAACCATCGGAATCGCCGTTGATGTTAGAAGAACCAACAAGACCTCTGAGGGACTTAAGGTTTGTTTTTTTTCAATAATCGGAATAATAAATTATATATTATCAGGCTAACGTTGACCGTCTGAAGGAGTACAAGGCTAAGCTCATCCTCTTCCCGAAGAAGCTCAGCCACCCGAAGAAGGGAGACAGCTCTGTAAGTTTAATGAGCACGGTTCGAATTAATAAAATGAAAACAATTTTATTTTAGGCTGAGGAGCTCAAAGTTGCCGCTCAACTCCGCGGAGACATCCTTCCACTTTCCCACACCATCACCTTCGAGGAACCACGCCAGATCACCGATGCTGAGCGCAAGGTCGAGATCTTCAGACTTCTCCGCAAGGAGCGTGCTGACAAGAAGTACCGTGGACGACGTGAGAAGAGAGCCAGAGATGCCGCTGAGGAGAATAAGTAAATTGTTATTGTTTTCCGCTGTTCATAAATTTGTTATGAAAGTTAAAAAGTTGAAGAACAAGCATCAAAATTTAACATGTTTCAAAGAAAATCCTAAATGAATGCTGAAATAGTCTGGCTTAGGGAATTGACAGTTGATATGAAAAGTTTCATTCGAAAGAAAGTGACAACGTAGTTCTCAATATAATCTAAAAATACACGTATTGTTATGAGTTAGTGATGATTCACAGGATAATAAGTTACTAATCGAGGTGTTCTGATTTAATCGATGCCTTTGATCTGTTGTGGACCGTTGGTGAGTCGTCAGTGTATTCGAATCGATGAGGGAAGCTGATCGGAGAAGATGTACGCAGTGGAGCGACAGTGTCGTATTCAAGAGCTCCGGAAGCGATTGCAGCAATTTTGATGGGCTAGAAATTCAACTGTATTCTGCATCGGTGAGCATTTCGATTACCTTTTCCACTTTTTGAGCATCATGTTTGGAGTGACCATGTGGAGTGCTTGGAATGATGCAGCATCCACGGACAAAGATGGAAAGGAGAACTGGCAAGAACACGAGACCGTGCAGAAGACCGAGGGTAATGGAAAGGACGACCTGAAACGAAATGATACAACAGAAAATGAAAGTTGACAGTACCGTTTTGAAAAATGTAACAATCATGTAAGCAGGAATATCAGCCAGCACGGAAACTGCAATAATCGTAGAGAGAGCTCCCTGAAAAAGAGGCCATCCGAGAGCCGAAAGAGCGTCTTGAACCCTTCCAGCGGCAGTGTCTCTCGTGGAAACCACGTATCCGTAGGCGATGTGAGCAGAGTAATCGACGGAGAATCCGATGGACATGATGATTGTGATCATGGAGATCGCGTCCAGATTCACATTCCACATTGTCATGTATCCAATCACTCCGAAATCGATCGAAGCGCATGCAAGGGCGACCCAGAGAGAGCACATGGGCTGTGGAATGATGAGGACGGCGATGATAATCATGACGAGAAGGGCAATGAAGATGTTCTGCACAGTGTTCGGAATGATGATCACGTACTGATCGGTGAACAGCCAGATCGGCATGAACGTCGTCACATTGAACTCTGGCCATCGAGATGCCACCTCTCGGAACGTCTTCGTTGCATCCGTCTGATCCATCGTCGTCACCAGGTCCTTCATTCCAACGATAAATCGGAAGCTCTGTACCATAGTTCCGTTTTCATCATCAGGCATCTGACCCCAATAAATGTCTTCAGCCAATGGATTATTGGTCTTTGAGGCGAGGAAATGCTGAAGGAGTCCGTAGAACGACGAGTCGATGATCTGCACTTGCAACTCTTGCTGATAGTATCTCTCCATTTCGAACAACCAAAACTGGACGGATTCCATTCCGATCGCGTGTTTACTCGTCGCAAAATCCAACACCATGGCATGGACGCGGTCTCGAGATGTTCGATTCCGAAGATCAGGCGCATTATTGACGACAATCTGCACTTGTTGACCGTATTTCCAAAAGTACTTTTCGAGAAGTCGGTAGTGGGGAATAGCGTAGGAATCTTCGACGAGAAGGTTGACCGGTTCGAGTCCTTCCTTGATCCGCGAGCATCCGTAGCTGGCACCGAGCAAGTAGATCACGAACCAAACCATGGCAATTCCACGAACAACAGGATGCATCAGAACAGGGGCATACCACTCGCGGAAGAATCGGGAAGTGATAGGCTCCTTGATGTCGTGAGTCGCAGACCTGTCAGGGGCGCTTCCGAGGTTGAAGAGTCGTTGCACCATACTGACCGACTCTCTCTTCTCTACTGGCACAGTGTCCAAAAAGAACAAAGAGTTCCGTCCGGCTGCTTCGTGCTTCATGGCGAGTGCAAGACAGGCGGCGAAGAAGGTAATCTGGTAGATGAACGCGAAGAAGATGGCGACTCCGGTGTAGATGCAGAAGATCTGGACAGCCGGGATGGTGGTGATTGTTCCGACGCCAAATGACAGGACATCTAAAAAATTAAAAATATCAGATACGCCTCGGAAAATTTCAGCGTACCAGTGCAGGAAGTGATCAAGATGGACACTGCCGCATCGGCCATGCACTCTCCCATTCGTTCGTGAACCGGCTGTGTCCGAGAAGTGCGTCGAATGGCAGCGACCATCAAGAACATGTTATCGGTTCCAACTGCGACTACAAGGAACGGCATCACGCCGACAATGTCATTGTAGGGCATGCCCATCAGAGAAAGGCATCCGACTCCCGTGAGGATCGCGATTCCGGCATTCACCACTCCAAGAACAGAGAGAATCGGTTTAGAGAGCACCCAGTCAATGTTGAAGGTTCCGTCGACAAACGAAAGCGAGCAGATTGTGGAGAAGACGACGAGCAGAGTGAATGAGATGACGAATCGGGGCACCAGAGTGTCGGCATTCCGTTTCAACTCATCGGCCAGTGTCTGCGAGTGGAAGTAGGTCACAGAGATGTACGGATCCTCGGGGTATTTCTTCAGCATTCGACCCAATTCCAGCTCCCATTCTCCCGAAATGTAACTCATCTCTTCGGGATGGAACTTGAGATGGTAGATCATGAACCAGGCCTTGGCAGAAGCGAGAATGTCCGTGTCATTCTCTCCTTTCATCACCGTCACTCCTCCCAAACTGCTGCCAATGTATCCGCCTCTGCAATGCATAATTTTAAAAAAGAAAAGGTAAGTTTGCTTACTCGGATCCGAATCTGAAGTATGGATAAGTAATATTGAAGCCGTGGTTGTAGAGGTCGGAGAGAATGTGCACGTGCTTGTTCGAAGGGCACCCGCCATCTGAAAGTAAGGAATTACACGGGAAATAAAAGGGGAAATGCGCACTTTTATACTGAAGACACAGGTTCTTGTAGCTGTAGTAGTGACCGTTGTGGAGTACTCGAACTCTCGTCTGAATGTACTTGTCCAGTTGGTAGACGGCGTTGGCAAACTTCGGATCCAGAATATTGGAATCATTCCTGGCGAGCGCAGTCACTTGGACTTCTCGACTCTGCGTCACCGCCCTTCCCGGAATATAATTGTTGTCGGTGAGTGGCCACTTCTCGTGAATTGCCATGCGTTCCATCTTACTCTGCGCGCCGAGCGGTGTGAACAAGTAGACGGCGTCGGAGAGTGGATTCAGATGAAGCATTCCGACACCCATGGCGGCGGTGAAGAGGAGTGGAAAGACGAGGAATGGAAGCGGGTGGTCGCAGACAACGAACCCGAGCTGTCGGAACAGCGACGCCGCACGCCGCTCCACACAGTCCCACGCCATTCTGAAAACGAAGAAATTGAAGGAATTGTAGGGAACGGTGGATGGGAAACACGAAGAGGATACATGGTCAGTGATGATGGGCGAAAGCTTAGTCAGTTGTACACTAGCCGAGGGATGGAATGTGTAAAATGGATACGCAATTGACCACGAAAATCGGTTGAAATAAACAGAAGAAAACTTGGGAGAAAATAGAAACTTTTAATTGCGAGAAGTGAAGTGATTGCACAACGAGCAAATTTTACGCAAAACTGCACAGTAAAACTTCGGGAATTTTCAGTTGGATTTCAATGTTTTCAAATCATTCAGAACGATTTTTCGATAGATTTTTAATGAATTAGAATGAGCGGAAAGGAGAATCGCTAAAAAAAAAGAGCGTAACATGTGCTTATAATTTATGCGCTCCGAAATTTCGCTGCGCAACTCCAAAAATTAGGGTACGGTAGACAAGGGTTACTGTAGAATCGCGAGAAGCATTTGAGGAGTCAATTGACTGAGTTTCTGTTAGAAAGTCAGACAGAAAACTCAACAAAAAAAGAAGGAGAAATTCAGATTTCCACCTGGCATGATACATTGATTCTGATTCGAAACTTGCGCCGCCACGGAAGATCAAATACAGTATCGACGGTATGTCAAATGGGATTTGTGTTGATAAAATAATTAAAACAATATCTAATGAGGCAAGTCTGCGGAAGAAAAGAAAAGAAAGAAGAAGGAGAAGAAGCAACAAAAGTCGATTCGCCGCCTCCTCCGCCACAGATTTGTTTCCGCGCGGAGGCACCATTCGTCCGCGCGTCGCCTCGTCGTCTTCGGACCGGTCCTCGTTGCGACTTCGAACTTCTGCGGTTGTGTCATCAGATGAAAACGAGGGAAAGCGAGGCGAAAGAAGAAAGGAATTCAGATGATGTTCCCTGCATTGCCACCTGCGCAAAGGCTTAGACCGGTCCGTTTTCGACATCTGGCACCCGGATTATTACTCGACACTTTCGGGAAAGTGCGACGTCGTCAACCATTTATACCACTTCTACTTCTTCTCCATTTCACATGTCTACCGTCTGGCCACACAGCTTCTGTCTGTCTGGTCATTTCTAAAAGGGGAAACAAGCAGATTAAGAGTTGTTATTCTGATTCGGATGGTGATGTCAGATGATAGAAGAAGGCCGCGTTGAACTTGTCGCGTCATCTTCCTCCTCTTCCTTCTCCTCTTCGGAATCCCCTCACATTTCGCTTTCTAATGACTTTTTTGAAGGGAATCGGGTCAAGAATCTGAATGTTAATGAGTACAGGAAAGAGAGAATTTATGAGAGAATATTGAAGTATTCAGTTGGAATTCACTAGTATTCGGCAAGATATTTTTCATTTTTTGACAACGGCCTCCAGTTGCTTCTGCAGTGCCTTCCGATGAGTCTCTCCCTTCCAGACGGTTTCTAAGACACTCTTCTGTGCATCTGATCCCAGTTTCACTGCTTCCAGCATTGCTTTCTGCGCTTTAGTGACTGCCAACCCGCTACCTGCCACTTGTCCGATGAAATTCTGGAATTTGCAAGTTGAGTTTTCGGCCACAGCAGTAGAATAGTACCTCTGCGTCCTCTTCCGTCTCGTACACATAATCCACCCATCCGTAGCTCTTCGCCTCTTCCGCCGTCATCACATTGGCTCTTCCCATCGCCGCCAGAGCCCTTCCCCGACCCATTATCCCTTCCAAATACTCGGCTCCGCCCCACGACGGAACGATTCCCATTTTGGATTGAAAGAAAGCGATTTTCGAGGCAGAATGGGCGATTCGAATGTCGGCCGACGAGCAGATTTCAGTGGCTCCTCCGAGGGCGTGGCCGTGGATTTTGGCGATGGAGATTGCTGGAGAAGAGTGGAGAGAAGAGAGAACCGAAGACATGTACTCGAACATTTGGACACCGAGACGCTGGTCCGAGATCTGGAAAATGCGGAAAGTTGGAAAGGAAGAGATGTAAAAGCTGCTCAAACTAACATCCTTAATGAGTCCCAAATCGGCTCCGGAACAAAACGATTTGCCGACTCCCGAGATGACAATTACAGCGTGTTCCGGACTGCCGAACTGCTCCGAATGCTGTCCGAATTGCTCCATCATGGCTCCAGAAAGGCAGTTATTCTTGTCGGGTCTGTCCAGAATCACATCGAGTCGCGTCGCCGCCTTCGGATTCTTCTGCACTCTAATGGCCCCGCCTTGCCACGATTTGAATATCTCCAGAAGGGCCGACGTCGGTTTCACCAGTCGTTGAGTCATTTTGCGAATTCTGCGAAGATTGGAAATGCACTCTCTCAATCGGAAAATGGGTCAGAAATATGCTTATTTCAATGACAGTGAAAGGAGAATTGAGCTACGTGCAGTATGGAATGTTTCGATGAACTACGAATTGTTTATTGCCTCTGATCAACAGAAAACATCATGAAGGGGAAGAAGAGGATGAACCTACTGTAGCCACTATACAGGAAAATAATTTATTGCTATAAAACATGTGGAGGAGACGGGAGACGGAAAACACACAGGCAAATAAATATTGAAATAAATTAATTAGAAATTATAAAAAGGTCAGAATCGAAAATTGGGAACTTTGATGCGGAGAAGAAGGGAAAGAAGCAATAAGAAGAGAGAAATGCCGCAGACTGAAGACGCAGAGATGGAGAGAGACGGAGCGAACACACATCACTGATCTGAGAAAATAGAAAAAAAAAAAGAGAAGGACTGGGCGAAGATTTGGCCGATCAGGAAGAAGGAGAAGAAGAAGTAGAGGCCTACGTAGCACATCTAGAGAGCAAATTATGACAATGCGGTGAAGTTGATGAGAGACGGAAATGGAGAAGAAGGGGAATACTAAGTGATCGTCGTGGCACCTGGATTCTAATACATTATTTAGATTGCACTGACTGTTCGGACGGATTACGGGGATGTTTTTACATGATCAGTGTTAAACGGGCGGAATGTTGAGGGTGAGAACGTGCGAATCCGCAAGGACTATAATCCGAACGGATCGGCAGCGGCGGCCTGAGCTTGTTGGGCCTGAGCGGCATTTTTGGCGGCCATTTGCTGATGGACCATTTGGATTGTGTGCTGCTGTTGTGGTGGCAGCTGTCCTGGTTGACCGTAGGGAAACTGGTGGCCGTATGCTGCTGAAATAAACTGATGAAACGAGTATTCAGAGAAGTTCAGGTTACCCATAGCAGGATTCCACATCGGCTGAGCATTGAACTGTGGCGGATACATTCCCATTGGAGCAGTGTACATCGGTTGAGGAGCTGCTGGAACGGCTCCGAACGGATTGCTCGAGACAGCTGTTGTCGGATTCCAGGCAGGTGGGGCGCTGGAATTCATTAGATATTAAAGGACTTCGTAATCAAAACATACCCAGGTTGCTGCGACAAGGACATGTTCCCGGCCATTCGAGTGATATCATCCGTGTTCGCAGAAGCGAATCCGAAGGGGGTGGCGTGACCTGAAAATTGTAGAATTAGATTCAATAATTTGGAGAAAAAAACGGCACGAGTTGTTGATTCAAATTCAATTTTGCTCATTGCTATTGTTATCATCACCTGGGTCACCGAATGGCTGTGCCGACGGATCAGCGAAAGGATTGATTGGCGCTCCGGCCGTAGTTGGCGGAGCGTGCGCAGTAGCAAGCGACGCGGAAGTCGGTGGTGGCGGAACGGGCGGCGCGTGGTGCATTTGTGGAGGAGCAACGGCAGCCGTCATGAACGGATTCTCGGGCTCTTAAACCTCACTGGTTCAGTTTTAGTTGAGTTCCAGAGGTACAACGGCGAATACGACGGCGATAGAGCATTCCGAATGTGGGCATGCGAGAAACCACTACTATCAGTAATTGATAGTCTATCACTTATCACCAGAACCAAACAATTCATAACCAAGTAAGTTTAACAAACAAATACACATTTTACATACAGAACCATGCTGAGATCATCCTCCACGTGGACTCCAGAACCACTCACCGTTCGTTGGCTGCTGCTGTGGCGGCTGTTGGAGGTTGGCATAGAACGGAGCACCATGCTGCGGTTGGGCGAACATGTTCGGTGGCTGAGCTAAAACAAAGGGAGCTGAAGGGAACTGAGAGAAAGAGTGTGAAAAGTAAAGGAAGGAAGCATTAGTTATCAAGTAAAAGTGAAGAGAGACCGGAAAAATGCTAACCGTTCGTTGGGAAAGCATTCGTGGCTGGTGCGAAGCTGCCGAATGGATTCGACATGTCAACTGGTGGAGCTGCAGCGACTGGAGCAGCAGATGAATTCTGGAACATGTCCAGAAGATCTGGTTGCGCTGGAGCCGGCTGTTGAGAGATTGGCTGCGCTGCCACGTCATTCGCGAACGGATTCACAGAGCTGATGTTGTTCTTTTGGGATTCAAACTGCCGCAGACGTTCCTGTTCCAGTTCAATGTATCTCTGACGCTCAGCATCTCCGAGAGACGGTTGTGGGGCATTGAAAGCGAATCCAGAGAGTTGTTGCTGGGTGACATGTTGCTGCTGGGACGGCGGTGGAGCTTTTCCTCCTTCGAGATGAATCAAATGAGCTTCGAGTGCTTCCAGAAGACTGGCCGGAGCTCTCGTCAAATCCGGAATCTCTCCTCGATCGATTCCAACCGATTCAGCGACACGTAGGAACTCTGCGACCTTGTCGAGACGAGTGAGGAACGACTGAAAGCATTATCATGCAAATATTTGTCAAACAGTGAGAAATCGTTACCTTGTAGGTGTCGAGAGCGTCACGGCACTGTTTCTTGTTCATGTCGAAATACTTCTCGAGGACGTTGATGATTCCATCGTTGTAGCAAGCAAACAGACGGATCAAATCTCGGAAGAGCAGGATGAATGAGCAGTTGATGACACCGTTGTTCAACTCGGAACTGCTGACCGAGAACTCGAGAAGAGCATCGATCTGATTCTGAAGGATCGGAATCGTCTTCAGAAGTTTGTCGGTGTGCATGGTGCGGAGAAGGCCATCCTCGCGGCCGCGTTTCACCTGGAAAGTGGGAGTGAGTTGGAAAATGGACAGAAATCAAAAGAGGTACCTTGCAGAAGTCAAAAGCGCACATGCGGTACGTGTTGATCTTCTCTCCGATGTATCTGGCGTATCGCCGGACATGGGTCGACATATCCTGGCCTGGACCAGTCTTCTCTGCGATCGAACTCAAGTTGAATGTGGTATTGCACGAGGCAAGATATTGGGAGAAGCGCTAGAAATCGTATTTTTATGGAACAACCAAGTTTTAGATTATTCTAACCTCATTTCCATAGCACATGATGTTGTGGATGGTTATGAGAGCCTTGTACACAACAGTCCAGTTCGGGTTTTGTGTCCTCTCGATGAGCAGGTTCGCCATTGACGGTATCGACACATTCGGCTCGTTGGTGCAGTGAAGAAGATCTAACACATTCGATTTTATTTCAATAAAAACGTAAATGACTCACAATCCAAGTGCTTCTTCTTCGGAGCCATCACTTCCTCGGTCGTCGCTTTGCATATTGTTTTGCCAAGCTGACTTCCGGCCAGAGAATGTTTAGCGGCCGTTAGTCTGGAATAATTTGACAGTTGAACCACTTTTTTCCCAGTGAAATTGATTAAAAACTCACCGATCCGAGATAGTTTGTCCGCCGGTCGTGAAGGGCATCGGTTGATGCAGCGCTTTCTCGATTGTCTGCATGTCGGGCAGGGGTCGGCGCCGGTCTACCTGCAGAAAGCAAACAAAATCAGGTGCATTGGGTGCGTCATCAGGCGATAGAATGCGGGAAACGAGGGGAGCGGAGGGAGAAATGCAGAAAGCACAATTGGTTATCGATTTGATAGAAGAACACTCTGGTTGCAAGCGGAAATACTTCAAACTTCTATGATTTTTGGCAGAGAAAGGACATAAAACTGCAATAATTGGTGTGAGTGACACATTTCGAAATATCAGAATTCTAATGACAGATGTTCCTGTGAACACGTCGAGACCCGGAACAAGTTTCGGCGTCACACGACTTTAATATAGTGAGGATGACAAATTCGTTCAAATCCAACAACAAAAAAACAGGCAAAAAAAACACATTATTTGTGTGTGCTCAGTCAGTGTCACTGGGGGGAGAGCCACAAAAAATGGGCGGAAAATGGGGAAAAGAAGAAGATGCGCGACGAGTACGGAGAGACAAGAAGAAGAATAAGATGAAGCTGTGGAAGGACGAAGAGAAAGAGAAGAAGTTGTGTCGACTGGCGACCGAGGCTTTCCAAACGGCGAAAATCGATGAGGGGGAAGTAGAAGAGAGGAGGAGTGTGTCCGCCCGCCGCGCAGTAGCCTAGTCGCTCTCGCAGTGCCCCGGGAAAACGAGAATCGTCGAGGGAGAGCGAGGCGAGGAAACGGATATAGCACTGGAGACCAAGAGACGCAGAAGCAGACGGCGCGACGATGCCAGGGAAGGATTCGGAATCGAAAAAAAGGTGGTGGGGGAGCAATTGGGGACGAACTAGGCGCATAAACACTCGTGACGAACGAATCTGATTGTAATTGATACTTGTCAAAAGACGAGAGATGGAGATTTAGCGGGAGAACTGGGAGAACAAGAGGTAAACATTTCCAGGGAAACAACTTTTGATTGGCACCGCAGTTTAAGTTTTAGATTTCAACTCGAGGCGCTGAACTCTAGATTCTAAACTGTGGTTCCAATTTCAGCTGAAAAAAACAAGACGGTGACCTTTTCAAGTGAATTCACCGCAACCGCCATTTTCTCCATTCAAAACAAACTTTTCGCAAATTATCAGTTGTGAAAAAGGATATTTTAGGAAACAATAATAAAAATTCGTAAAATTTGCGGTAAAAAACCCCCAAAAAGTGGCAAACTAAAACAAATCGACAGGAAAATCAACAAATAAACTTGTAAATAGTACAGTATGCGAATTCCAGCCGAGACCCGGTACCTATTTCCCTTCTGCGCCTTTAAATACTGTAACAAAAATTTAAATGGTGGTTTTTAAATTTAAATTTCAGAAAGTTGGCGTTTTTACATGAAGAAAAAAAAAATTTCGAAACTTTCCGACAAAATAAGCAGGTGCGGACACACCTGCTTCGTAATCCACTAAATATTCACAAGCTTTAACCACGTCATTTTTCCCACAAACCCTTTTCAAATCAAAATCAGCCAAAATATGAGCAGAAGCTGCCAGTTTTCCACCCGAAAGAGCAGGAAAGAGGCTCCGAAAAGTGTGCTCATGGCCCCAAAAAGAGCACACAAAACGGAGCCGACCTCTCTCTCTGCGCGTGGAATGACGTCATTTGTGATTCTCCGGTTTCCTCGCTCATCAATAACTTCTTGCCGCATTATCCCAGAATCAACAATGTTTTGTTTTCTAATCGCTGAGTTAGCTGAGTCACTGGGAAAACGTGTTTCTTCACAATCTTGTTATTTGAAAATGTTAAAAATTGGTTGCTCTCATGATTTATAGCTTCTCAAAGCGGATAAAGATAACTTGGGTCTCACCACGAAACCTTGACTACGGTATCTGTCTCCAGCGCAGAAAAACGTGGATTTGCTGAACTGTATGGGTTAATGGAACAATGAACCTTCAAACGTGAACTGCACCGAAAGGAAAGTGGCGCAGAACAAATAGTTTCATTGCTTCGTTTACAAGGAGTATCGTATCAGCCGTTTGCAGTAGAAAAGAATGTGTGATACAAGTAACGAGACGAATCAGAAGGGCCGATCGAGCGATCGATCACACGAAGGAGCCGATCGTTCGGAACCGACGGCAACCAGCGAACCGAGTGCCAAGAAGGAAGAGTCTTCTGCCCCGACGGCACAGAAATCGACATACGAGGATAAGGATGTTCTGGAGGACGAAGTGGTCTACAAGGCACTTCAGAAGATGCCGTACTATCATGGATTCTTGCCGAGAGAAGATCTCGGCGAACTGCTGCATCAGGAGGGAGACTATTTGTTGCGAGTTAGTGAGGTTGTCACGGTCAGTTTTGCCCTGTTCCTGCGGAAACAATTGTGATCTATGGAGCCCATTTCCCAACGATCTTCATGATAATTTTTCAGAAAAAGAAGGAAGAAGGCAATGCGGGAGTCAAACGAGACATTGTTCTCTCTTTTACTCATGCTGATCGAGTTGGCACCGAGTCCGAGCACAAAGATACCAAATCGGATGCAAATGCGTCGGAACGAAAACTTCGAAACGTGGTCATCCGCCGCTACGACGGTCAATTCGGAATCAAGCCTGACGGCGCCAAATTCTCGACAATTGAAGCCCTTCTAGCCAATCATCACGTGTCGAACACGTCGGAAGCCGATGAGAATCGCTATTTGAAGAATCCGATATCACTGCAAGTGTGGGAAGTTCGGCACTCTGCCGTGAAACTAGGAGATATTTTGGGAGAAGGAGCATATGGAGAAGTGAGAAAGGGGGAGTTGCAGAGGAAGGGACATCAGTATAATGTGGCTGTGAAGTTGATGAAAGGACCAGTGGTATTGAACAAGGAAAAGATAAAGGAAATGATGAAGGAGGCGAGACTCATGAGAAGATTCAAGCATAGGAATGTGGTTCGCTTTTATGGAGTCGCTGTACTGGAACAGCCACTGTACATTCTACTCGAATTGGTCGACGGCGGCGCGTTGAACGAGTATCTTCAGAAGAACAAGAATGTCAACGTATTCGAGCTGATTGGCATGTGTCTTGGTGCAGGACTCGGACTGCAGTACCTGCACAACAACAACTGCATCCATCGTGATATTGCTGCTCGAAACTGCCTCTATTCTTCGGAGAAAATCGTCAAACTCTCCGACTTTGGACTGTCTCTCCAGAAGAAAAAGTACCGCCTGTGTACTTCGAAAAAGCTTCCGATCAAATGGCTTGCTCCCGAGACAATCACCACTCTCTTTTTCACTCCGAAGACCGACGTCTACAGCTATGGAGTCATGTGCTGGGAGATCTTCTCGGAAGGCGACGAACCGTGGGAAGGATGCAGAAACACGGAAGTGAAGCAGAATGTGCCCAATGGAGTCCATTTGACAATGCCGGACAGTTGCCCGGAGAAGTTTCGAACGTTTGTCCACGAGAAGATCTTTGTGGTGGATCCTAAGCAGCGGGCCGGAATGGACGAAGTGGTCCGATGTCTCGAACCGATTCTCAGCGAACTGCAAGAAATTGCGGCCGCGTCAGTCATCAAAACTGCTGCGGAGGTGAGTCTGCAATTCCAGTCCTGCAGTATCTCATTTATTTTCAGAGATCGGAACGTGTCAGTCGCAATCCGGCGGACAATGTTCGATCTACTATGCTCCCGTCGGTCCCGTGTCCCCCTGCCCACGCGTCGAATTCGTCGAGCAAATCGAGATCGAAAGTAACTAGAAGGAAGTCGAACACGGCCAAGTAGGAATAGTCGTTGTCAGCCTTCCATTCAGTTTTCTTTCAGAGCTACGAAAAATGGAAAGAAATCGGCTCATCCGGGAAATCATAAGAAGTTTGACAAGCAGAACTGAACTGTCTGATCGAACTATGAGGTGTATTCGGCTGTGAACAATGACAATGAACTTTATGAGTAAAGTATATGGTTTACTATCAGACTTCTGTGATTTTGATTTTGATTTTGACAGGAAAAGGCCCTGGTACGCCGTCAACTCAATGTCAAATGAAGGTGCTGCTTTGGAAAAAATAAAACACGATTTTTAAAAGTTTTTAATGTTTATTAAAGTTTCCAATTTCATTAATTAGCATATTAAAAAAATTATTAACAAGTGTTGATAACAAAACGAAAAAGTCAATTATCGAAAATTGGGAGTGGCAAGTGAAGGAAAGAAGAATGGAAAGAAACCGATTTGGGATTTCTGAGACTCACAAGGAAATTGGAAAAGGAAAAGAGGAACAGAGTGATAAGCAATCAGAATAATTATATTAATTGTATTCTGGAGACGCTTCAGCCGAAGATGACGAAGAAGAGCTGCTCGAAGACGAAGAACTGTAGACTGATCCGGATCCAGATGCAGTGGAGTCTTTCTTAGATCTCTTGGTGATCTGGAAAAGGGAAATATGGAATAGTCAAGGAATGTTAGATAATGTGAACTCACCTTGAACTTGCTGTAGTCAACCTTGACTTTCTTCTTCTCTCCCGATGCTGCTCCAGAAGTAGATGCCATGACCGACTTGAAGAGTTCAGTACTGTCTTCCTGACTCAGTTCCTCGACGAAGTACTTCGTGTTCACAGCCATTTTCTGCTCGAATGACACCTTGGCGTCTCTCATTTCTCTTCTTCTCAGATTCTCGAACTTCTCGCGCAGACGGTGAATACGGTGCTGGTGCTCGTAGACATCCTCGTACTTTTCCAGCGCCTTCTCAGTGTTGGCCTCCAAGAACGGCTTCATCGACGATCCGATGTTCCAGAGATGATGGAGAGCTCTGGCTGGCTCGATTCCCATCACGAGGCGGTCCGTGTAGTACTGGACCAGTTGGGCCGAGTTCATTTTGGGGAACGAGGAGCGGGGAATGGCGGAAGAAGAGGAGGAGGACTTGGAAACGGTGACTGATGGCATTTTAAGGTTGATAGACTGAAAGAAAACAGAATTACAAATTGGAAAGAAACAGAAAGCGAAAAAATAGAGCAAGAATTAGGAAAAGAAGAAGGAATCAAAACAGAGAGAAGACAACTTATCCGGTACGAATGACTGTCTCCTCGGACCTTCTTCCGTTCTTATATACTGGGATACTGAAATGTAAATGGGCGGGAGCATGTGTCCCAGCAACCAACACCTCGTAACCCCCTCACAACTACACCTTTTTGTCATTTATGGTGCACTTGTAGAGTGGTATCTGACGGGCGGCACATCGGGAGGAGATGTGGCGAAATAGAGATGTGTTGGAAAGAGGGAAGAGTGTTGGGGAGGAAATGAGGGGGGACCGTACTGTAACGGAATCCCTGTGT